>JAIEZT010000163.1:104728-152155 GCA_019594935.1 Periophthalmus modestus | reverse complement strand
CTGGGATGAGTTCCTTGTCTGCAGATTCATTTGGAGCGCTGCAGGCCCGGCATTGTGAGAGCTGTCTGTCAAACTTCCAGAAACCAATTTAATTTACTCCGAAGTCGGACCTGAGTGAAAAATGCTTTATTACTCTGAATTGAAAAGGGAAGTCATCGCCCCGCAGCTACACAGGGATGAGAAATGGACCAGAATATAGTCAGGCAAAAGGCCCACTCACACCCGGCCTCCGAGTGACAACTGACGTGAGGAGCTTTCGGGAGAATTCATTAGGACAATACACAGGTTTGATCCACTCTTAAAGATCGTTTATGGTTTATATGGTTTACAGTGACATGGTAATTAGCTAGAATCATTCAAATAGAACATTTTTGAAATTTTTTTCTGTTGTCCAAAAATCTGTTCTCATGAATCAACACTGAAACTCATTTGTACAAGTATAATTACTGACAAAAATCACATAAAACCAGAATTACAACTAGTGTAAAACCACAAGCCAATGAGAAGGAATCCACAATGGTTTTGTGTTGAGAATCACATAATATTGTCTAAAGATTATTATATATTTTTTTAGTTTTCTTGTATGGAGCATTGTGTATTTCTCATAGTATTAAAATATGTTTTGTAAAAAGCTGCTGAGAATGATGTGTGCTGTCTACATCGAATTATAAAGCATTCTTATCATGCGTGAAGCAGGAAGTAGCTGTTAGCATGCTAGTTGAAGGTGAAACTTCACTCTGGCCTGGGAAAGCGAGGAATACGTTTGGACCGCTGAAAACAATTCAGAAGTAACTGTACTCTACACTTTCCTGGTGGACGGTATCTAACGTACTTGTCTCCATGGAGATGTGATCGGTTTGCTTGAATGTGCCATAGTAGGGCATTAAAAAGCGCTTTACATCAAGGAACCACTCACCCATTGACACACACATTCATATATATCCGTGTACGCAGACACTGGAGGCAAGGGCGGGCGGGCGGGTTAAGTGTCTTGCCCAAGGACACAACGACAGCGTTTATCTGTAGCAGCTGGAATCGCACCGCCGACCTGTGGGTCAGTGGATTGGACCGCTCAACCAGTGATGTTCAAGTCAAGAGCGGGATTGAAACCACCGTAAAGCCCCTGGAATCACTGTATAAATGCTCACTAAAGATTCATGACAAGAAACCCAGACCCAGAAGAAGGTTTGTCTCACTGAGCTCAGAAAAAAACAACTCGGGTCACTAGGGCGCCCTCTAGAGGAGACTGCAGCAGGGTCCAAAATATAGGACCTCTTTTGCAATATCGTCTTTCTCTATTGTAGCCATGAGTCAGTGGAATAGTTAAAGCCAAATGAGATTATAACATGCACAAGTGTTCAAATGTTTGCACATGTGACAAAGAAATGGCAACTGTCAAAGCGAATCAGTGAATATGTGTGAAAGAAAGTATGTATGTGTGAATAATTTGGTTTGGTTGTGTGTATGTGTGTGTGAACTGAATGTTTCTAAAAAAAAAAGGCGTATTTGACGGGCGAGATGTGTTGTATTTGGTGTGTGTACCATATGTTTGCAGGTCTTTCATCCATCTACACCAAACTGTTCTTCTTACCTAACATCAGTCTGTCCAGGGACTACGGGCGGAAATTAGTATCTTTACTATAACCTGGCACCAAACGTCTTTCCTGTTTTTTAAGGTAAATGTTGTGCACTGTCCCTGTCCAAATAAAAGAATACCATACCAACACTGAGCTACTTTCGCCACTCGCCTGACCGGTGCTTGTGTCATTCGTTAAACGCCATACTGTGGAAAATTCGAGCAAAGCACTAACATCTCCATGGAGACAAGCAAATTTCCTTTAAGTACAATTTCATCTCCTCTACCTTTGTGTACATTGGTTTAAACAAAAGCACAGGGACAAGACGCAAAGTTTAAGAAGAAGAAATAATGAGGTGGGTTACAACTCTACCCAATCCCATTACACTGCGTCCAATTTACGCCTTTGTGCGAATTCAAGAGCGAACACGAAATCATCTCACGAGCGGAGCAGGGTTTATCTCCTACATAAACACCCTTCACTCCAGGGACCAATTCTATTTCCCTCCTCCTCGTGTTCGCTACAGCAGCCAACCGCATCAGCAGCAGACCCCCAGAATGCAAAGCGTGAATCCTCACCCGAGCTCCAGATAAAGCCTCGTGACTCAACTCGTAATGGACCTGATGCAAATCGTGTCATTAATGTTCTCGGCTTCAGTTTGCATCAAAGCTTCAGTCGTTTTAGGTGAAGTGTAATTGGTTGAGAAAAGGGACAAAAAAAGTGCTCCACTGTTGCATGTCCCATCATCATTTATCAAACAGGCCCGTGGTCTTACATATTCATGGAGTCGGGCGAGCTCGTGCATTGTAAATACTCAATTATGCTCAAGAAGATGGGATGTCAAAGGGAAGCATGTGAAGCCAGAGCAAAAGAAGCTAACATGCGATTTGAAAGAGACTCTGTGTGTCTGAACTAGCTTAAATGTAGCGCATGTTTGGGTTTGGGTGTAACGGATCTTGAAGTGGCGCTTTTGGTAAATTCGAGCAGATGGAAGAACACGCGAATATGAATTTTCTACGATCAATTTGGAGGATTTCATTCAGCCACGCCATCTTAAAGACGACCTGTTGTGCTTGTGTCGCTCTGTAGTTAAAATCTATGACACCCGGGAGTCATAATGTTATAATTTGCACATTTTAAAATCACAATATTCATCTAAAGTGGGGTGACTTCTGCGTTAGAAAACTGCGTTGACGTCGTTACAGCAAAGAGCCGTGGAGCTGTCGGCGCCCCCTATGGATCGCTGCACATCACACTAGCGAGAAAAGATTGTTTTTTCAGCTGTACCAAAATAACTATGCGATGCTGCGGAATCCTACACGTGTCACCGATTAATATAATAAAATTGAAGAGCTAAGTAGTAGAGAGCCGGTGAAAATGAGTTGATCAGGAGTTTGGCAACTAGAAAATAAGTGATTGAAGCGCGAATCACACCAAGAATAGGTCTGATGTAAGAGTGTTTGATCTTGTTCGATCTCGTTTGAGCCTCAGCGGGGTTGGGCGGGCTTAGTACTCGATGGGAGACCTACCAGGTGACACAGTGGGGCAGCAGTGTCTCTAATGCAAACTGTTGTGTCCTTTGGCAAGACACTTCACCCTCCCCCATACACTGAAACATGTCAGGTGTCATTTTTCAATAAAAGTTTGTCAATGTTAATGTGAAATGTCACTAAGAAGAGCTGCGGCTTCTCAGTTCTGCCATTTTTTAACAGGGAGTCGTTCTAACAGTTTGTATAACCCGTCTGAAATAATTATTGTGATTAAGAATGCACAAAAAATAATAATCCTGGTATGTTATGATTTAATAGGCACTTTAATAATCTGGAGACATATATACTGTGGTTTTTCGCTATATCGAGGTTCACTTCGCTGTTTCGCAGATTTCTTTTGTGCAATTTTGCAGGTCAGAGGAGCTGTGAAATACACCTGAGTCACTATTAACTCACTAAACAAGAGAGAAATGTGACAAAATGTTAATGCCTATGTGAGGAAAGTGTATAAAGTGTGTGGTGAGGGGTTTTACAGCCGCAAAACATATGCAATAATTGTAAAAAATAAAGCTGATTACTTCGTGGATTTCGCCTGTTACGGGTTATTTTTAGAACGTAACGATAAACGAGGGACCACTGTTCTCCTGTTTTTAATGTTTTAAATGGACCTATACAGTTATTTATTTTGTTTGCTTTTGTTTGTATTAAGTCTAGCGGGCTACTCTCATCGGGTTCTCTCTGTAGAATTAAAGTTAAAAGAAATTACAATGAAATACCCAGAAAAGCATAATGTCTTTAAAGGAACTCTATCTAAGATTTAGATCAAATTCCATAAAGTGTGTTCCCTGACATGAGGTTAACATGTTCATATCAGATATAACTTTTACTGTTAACAATTGTAATGATGATTTATTCTTTGGATGACCCATTTATTTTGTGTGTTGCTTCTCAAGACGATTATTCTACCAGAAAGCAGAATGAGCCTCACGTGAGTCTCTCGTTTGTGTTGCCAGTTTCAGTTGGTTGGTCCAGTTGGTTTAAACCTAAAAGGACTCGCTCTGTTTGTGTCCACACTGTTCCCTACAGGGGGCGCTATTTAGGGTTCACTCCGTTTTCAGTGTTGTCCGAATGTCCCGTTGATGGAAAAGTAGTGCACTGGTCAGCGTAGACCACAATGCTTTGCGAGAGTTGGAAAAACAACAGCGGACAAAGACGCAGATAGAAGAGCTGCTTTATCTCACTGTTCATCCTGATTATGAATAAAACACTCTCAAATAAACTGTTCCTGTGTAAAGTTGCTAGCGTTAGCCGCTTTCCTTAACTTGAGCTGTTAAATAATCATTTCCACATCTTCTCCCTCCCTCGGGAGATGTTCTGGGCATGTCCCACCAGGAGGAGACCCCGGGGGAAGACCCAGGACACGCTGGAGGGACTAAGTCTCTGGGCTGGCCTGGGAACACCATGGGGTCCCACCGGAGGAGCTGGAGGACGTGTCTGGGGTGAGGGAAGTCTGCTTAGGCTGCTGCCCCCGTGACGCAGTTCCCGACAAGCAGAAGAAGATGGATGGATTTACGTGAGATCCAGCTTGACAAAAACTTGTACTGTTATTATTAGTCTATAAATACTGTGCCAGTCCAATCTGATCATTATTTGTGACAGACTCCCCCCAGACGCGAGAGTAGTGCACTGTAGCACCGAGTAGTGACTGAGGGCTTTAGGGGCTGGGGGGACATTCAGGCACAGCATGGAGTGGTCACTACCTAAACCCCGGCACCTGCAGCCAATTATGAATCAGAGCTAGTGCAGCGTGAATCCTGAAAGTTCTGAGGTTTCACACGAGGCCTGTGCATGTACTGAGAATGAGACAAACTGAGACATGCTCGATCTGCAGGTTCAGGCTCTGGACACAGGCTCAGTTGTGATTATAGTCCCTTTATTAAGAGTAAATGCTACATTAACTCCCACCTGGGTTACTTCTAAATAGAGGGATTTCACTGAACCACAGAAGAACACATCTCCACAGACAGTTCTACAGCATCACCTCAGGCCTCCATATTTACACTCACTATTTACACTCCTCCCTCAGCTGTCGGCCTATTTTAAACACGGCTCCCACCACAGGCCAGGCTCTTATAACTGTGCAAACTGACAGAAGAGCTGATGCAGGGGTAGTGTACTCCACTGAGGGAGGAGAAGAGACGGAGGAGAGGAGAGGGAGGAGAGAGGGAGGAGAGGGAGGGGAGAGAGGGAGGAGGAGAGGGAGGAGAGAGGAGGGAGAGAGGGAGGAGGAGAGAGGGAGGAGGAGAGAGAGGAGGGAGAGGGAGGACAAGAGAGGGAGGAGAGAGGGAGGGGAGAGAGGGAGGAGGAGAGAGGGAGGAGAGGGAGGAGAGAGACGGAGGAGAGAGGGAGGAGAGAGACGGAAGAAGAGAGGAGAGGGAGGAGAGAGAGAGGAGAGAGACGGAAGAGAGGAGAGGGAGGGGAGAGAGAGGAGAAGAGAGGGAGGAGAGAGAGAGGAGGGAGAGGGAGGAGAGAGACGGAGGAGAGAGGGAGGAGAGAGGGAGGAGAAGAGAGGGAGGAGAGAGACGGAGGAGGAGAAGAGGGAGGAGAGAGGGAGGGGAGAGAGGGAGGAGAAGAGAGGGAGGAGAGACGAAGGGGAGAGAGGGAGGAGAGGGGAGGGAGGAGAGAGATGGAGAAGAGAGGGAGGAGAGAGACGGAGGAGAGAGACGGAGAAGAGAGGGAGGAGAGAGATTAGGAGAGAGGAAGGGGAGAGAGGGAGGAGAGAGACGGAGGAGAGAGAGGGAGGAGAGAGACGGAGGAGAGAGACTGAGGAGAGACAGAGGAGAGAGACAGAGGAGAGAGAGGGAGGAGAGAGGGAGGACAGAAACGGAGGAGAGATACAGAGGGGTGAGAGAGAGGAGGAAGAAATAGGATGGTGGGAGGAGAGAGGCGGAGGGAGATGGTCGAGGGGGAGAGGATGAGGGAGAGAAAACATGGGAAAAGAGAGAGGAGGAAAGAAGAAAGAGAGAGGAGGGACAGAGAATGAGTGAGCGTTGAGGAGGGAGGACAGACAGACAAGAAGGCAGGAGGAGAGAAGGAGGAGAAAGGAGAGGAGGGAGAAAGAGGAAAAGCAAGGTGGTGGGAGAGTAGAGGAGAAGGGAGGAGGAAGGAGAGAGCAGAGGAGTAGAGAGGAGGGAGAGAAAGAAGAGAGGGAGAGGAGGGGCGATGAGGGAGAAAGGGGAGAGGAGGAGAGAATGGAGGAGGAGGGACGGAGAGGAGGAGAGGATAGAGAGAAAACTGAACTGCTACAAAGGTAAAAGTGCAATTTGTTAAACCAGGAAACATACATCTGATCTTTCTGTCACTCGGACACATTGAACACTCCATTCTGAGATAAACTTGCCTCGTCCTTTTTCTCTCTCCCTGAGCCAGAAAAAGAAACCTGACGTGTTACTGGATCCAAACTAGATTCTCATTTGAGCAGGTTTCGATACTAAAAAGTCACATTCATTCCGAGTATCATAGCAACCAAAGAGCCAATCAGGAGCGAGGCTGTTGAAGGTAACGCCCACTCGTTTAGCAGGGAGAGGGCTCTTAGCAACGCTGTCAATCAAACCTGTTGCTAGCGGAAAAGAAGTCGCCTCATTGATCTGTTGTGATGTTCATATCTTGATTTATGCACAAAATAGTGAAATAAAAACACCACGATCGCTAATACGAACGTTTTAAGACCAACACAGTTTTTCAATAGAAAGTGAATTGGAGCCAGAGTGGATGGAGCTGGAAGCGCGCAGACACATTTATACACTGAAAAAAGTGAAACATCGCTATTGTTCATTTAATTTTTTTGCCATTGGCTTAATTTAACAGAATTGAATTGACTGTTCAATTTTAATGATACAGATTTATCCTGGTGTTTCTAATTTTTTGTGTTTTTATTATTATTATTTTTTTTTTTATCTACATCCAATTTGTCTAGTGCAAATCAACAGTAGTTCACAATATTTAAATTGACCCAATGAATAATTTTTTCACTGTGCCTTTCTCGTGCTGTGCCAAGTCACCCCTCCAACACAAGGGGGCAGCACCGGCGACAACTTTACATGACTCTGTCCAATAACCAACAGAAGAAAACACGTGTCATTTATTTTCTCAGAAGTACCTTTTGTTTTCCTTGTAAAGCTTTAGAAAAAAATAATAACTTGACCTCTACACGTCCTCATATAATAATTTGAGCCTTTTAAAACTTGAAAGTGTCCAGTGATTCGTTGTATTATTTTTTGAGATGAGCTGATTCATGAATAAAACTAGTGCTTCACTTTTGTGTTAAAAAAAATCTGATCTAAACCTGTGTCAGGGACCAACATGTGAATCAGTTTAATGTTATTACGTGAAGTTTTTGAGGAGTTTAGTTTGAGGAGACGTGTGTGTGTGTGTGTGTGTGTGTGTGTGTGTGTGTGTGTGTGTGTGTGTGTGTGTGTGTGTGTGTGTGTGTGTGTGTGTAGTGTGTGTGTGTGTGTGTGTCTGTGTGTGTGTCTGTGTGTGTCTGTGTGTGTGTGTGTGTGTGTGTGTGTGTGTGTGTGTGTGTGTGTGTGTGTGTGTGTGTGTGTGTGTGTGTGTGTGTGTGCGTGTGTGTGTGTGTGTGTGCATTTGTTGAACATGTTGACACACATTAGTTGAAATCAGACTTTCTCTTAGTTGTTGTTGGATTATTTCAGATAAAATAATATATCCCTTGAGAATATAAGATTTCACACCTTCATCAGAAAATTACATAGTGTAACTTTAAAATGTTTGATCTCGTTTGAGTCGTTCTAGCTGCTGTTTCAGGCAGAACAATCATCTTTGCATTTTGTGAAGCAACTTCATTAGAACTTTCAATTAGTTCTGCATTTCCCTCCAGAAACTCTTGAAGGACGGAAAAAAATAAGATGCTAATGACTGAATTTAATGTTTATTTAAATTGTACTAAAACTATTGGGATAGATTTTTTTACTGTAGTGACACAGCAGATTAATATTGGATCGTTCCACAGCTTTTTTAGATTATTACTAATGTAGCTCGACCGTTGGGGCTGGGACATGGTTCGATTTACTATAGAGAGAGAGGGAGGAGAGAGAGGAGAGAGAGAGACAGATGAGAGAGAGGAGAGAGAGAGGGAGGAGAGAGAGGAGAGAGAGAGAGGAGGAGAGAGAGACAGATGAGAGAGAGAGAGAGAGAGAGGAGGAGAGAGAGAGAGGGAGGAGAGAGAGAGATGAGAGAGAGAGAGAGAGAGGGAGGAGAGAGACAGAGAGAGAGAGAGAGAGAGAGAGAGGGAGAGGAGAGAGAGGAGAGAGAGAGAGAGGAGAGGGAGAGAGGAGAGGGAAAGGAGAGAGAGAGGCGAGGAGAGGAGAGAGAGAACAGATGAGAGAGAGAGAGAGAGAGAGAGGGAGGAGAGAGAGAGAGAGGAGAGAGAGGAGAGAGAGAGGGAGGAGAGAGAGACAGATGAGAGAGGAGAGGAGAGAGAGGGAGGAGAGAGAGGAGAGAGAGGAGAGAGAGGGAGGAGAGAGACAGATGAGAGAGGAGAGAGAGAGAGAGAGAGGAGGAGAGAGACAGATGAGAGAGAGGAGAGAGAGAGAGGGAGGAGAGAGAGGAGAGAGAGAGAGGGAGGAGAGAGGACAGATGAGAGAGAGGAGGGAGAGAGGGAGGAGAGAGAGGACAGATGAGAGAGAGGAGAGAGAGAGGGAGGAGAGAGGACAGAGGAGAGAGAGGAGAGAGAGAGGAGAGGAGAGAGAGGAGAGGAGACAGAGAGAGAGAGAGAGAGAGAGGGAGGAGAGAGACAGATGAGAGAGAGGAGAGAGAGAGAGGAGGAGAGAGACAGATGAGAGAGGAGAGAGAGAGAGGGAGGAGAGAGGACAGAGGAGAGAGAGAGGGAGGGAGGAGAGAGACAGATGAGAGAGAGGAGAGAGAGGGAGGAGAGAGACAGATGAGAGAGAGGAGAGAGAGAGAGGGAGGAGAGAGAGAGAGGGAGGAGAGAGACAGATGAGAGAGAGGAGGAGAGAGAGGGAGGAGAGAGAGGACAGAGGAGAGAGAGGAGAGGAGAGAGAGAGGAGGGAAAGAGACAGGAGAGAGAGGAGAGAGAGAGGGAGGAGAGAGACAGATGAGAGAGGAGAGAGAGAGAGGGAGGAGAGAGAGACAGAGGAGAGAGAGAGAGGGAGGAGAGAGAGAGGAGAGAGGAGAGAGAGAGATGAGGAGGAGAGAGAGGGAGGAGAGAGACAGAGAGAGAGAGAGAGGAGAGAGAGAGAGGAGGAGAGAGAGAGGATGAGAGAGAGGAGAGAGAGAGGGAGGAGAGAGACAGAGGAGAGAGAGAGGGAGGGAGGAGAGAGAGGATGAGAGAGAGAGAGAGAGAGAGAGAGGGAGGAGAGAGACAGATGAGAGAGAGGAGAGAGAGAGAGGGGAGGAGAGAGAGAGGGAGGAGAGAGAGACAGATGAGAGAGAGGAGAGAGAGAGAGAGGGGAGGAGAGAGACAGAGGAGAGAGAGAGAGAGAGAGAGAGGGGAGGAAAGAGGGACAGGAGAGAGAGGAGAGAGAGAGAGAGGAGAGGGAGGAGAGAGACAGATGAGAGGAGGAGAGAGAGGAGAGGGAGGAGAGAGAGAGAGAGAGAGGAGAGAGGAGAGGGAGGAGAGAGACAGATGAGGAGAGGAGAGAGAGAGGGAGGAGAGAGACAGATGAGGAGAGAGAGGAGAGAGAGAGAGGGAGGAGAGAGAGGAGAGAGAGAGGGAGGAGAGAGACAGATGAGAGAGAGGAGAGAGAGGGAGGAGAGAGACAGATGAGAGAGAGGAGAGAGAGAGGGAGGAGAGAGAGAGAGGGAGGGAGAGAGAGACAGATGAGAGAGAGGGAGAGAGAGAGAGGAGGAGAGAGACAGAGGAGAGAGAGAGCGGAGAGAGGGAGGGAGAGAGACAGATGAGAGAGAGGAGGAGAGAGAGAGGGAGGAGAGAGAGGAGAGAGAGAGGGAGAGATGAGAGAGGACAGATGAGAGAGAGGAGAGGAGAGAGAGAGGAGGAAAGAGGACAGAGAGAGAGAGGGAGAGAGGATTGAGGAGAGAGAGAGAGAGAGAGAGGGAGGAGGAGAGAGAGAGAGGACAGGAGAGAGAGAGGAGGGAGAGAGAGGAGGAGAGAGAGAGAGGGAGGAGAGAGACAGATGAGAGAGAGGAGGAGAGAGAGGGAAGGAGAGAGACAAGATGAGAGAGAGGAGGGAGAGAGGGAGGAGAGAGAGAGGAGAGAGAGAGGGAGGAGGAGAGAGAGACGGAGAGGAGAGAGAGAGGAGGAGAGAGGGAGGAGGAGAGAGAGGGAGGAGAGAGACAGATGAGAGAGAGGAGAGAGGAGAGAGGAGGAGAGAGACAGATGAGAGAGGAGGAGAGGAGGGGGGGGGGGAGGAGAGAGGGAGGAGAGAGAGACAGATGAGAGAGAGGAGAGAGAGAGAGAGGAGAGGGAGAAAAGAGACAGAGGAGAGAGAGGAGAGAGAGAGAGGGAGGAGAGAGACAGATGAGAGAGGAGGAGAGAGAGAGGGAGGAGGAGAGGAGGGAGAGAGAGAGGGAGAGAGAGAGACAGAGAGAGAGAGGAGGAGAGAGAGAGGGAGAGAGAGAGGAGAGAGAGGAGAGAGAGAGGGAGGAGAGAGAGAGAGAGAGAGAGGGAGAGAGAGGGAGAGGAGAGAGAGGAGGAGGAGAGGAGGAGGATGAGAGAGAGGAGAGGAGAGAGGGAGGAGAGAGACAGATGAGAGAGAGGAGAGAGAGAGGGAGGAGAGAGACAGAGGAGAGGAGAGAGAGAGAGAGAGGGAGGAGAGGAGAGAGAGGAGAGAGGAGGAGAGAGAGAGGGAGGAGAGAGACAGATGAGAGAGAGAGGAGAGGAGAGAGGAGGAGAGAGGAGACAGACAGAGAGGAGAGGAGAGAGAGAGGGAGGAGAGAGACAGAGGAGAGAGAGAGGGGAGGGAGGAGAGAGACAGATGAGAGAGAGAGAGAGAGAGGAGGAGAGAGGACGGAGGAGAGAGAGGACGGAGGAGAGGAGAGAGAGAGAGGGAGGAGAGAGGACGGAGGAGAGAGAGGAGAGAGAGAGGGAGGAGAGAGAGACGACAGAGGAGAGAGAGGAGAGAGAGAGAGGAGAGGAGGGAGGAGGCAAGAGACAGGAGAGAGAGGAGAGAGAGAGGGAGGAGAGAGACAGATGAGAGAGAGAGGAGAGAGAGGAGGAGGAGAGGAGACAGAGGAGAGAGAGAGGAGAGAGAGAGGGAGGAGAGAGACAGATGAGAGAGGAGAGAGAGGGAGGAGAGAGACAGATGAGAGAGAGGAGAGAGAGAGGGAGGAGAGAGACAGATGAGAGAGGAGAGAGAGAGGGAGGAGAGAGACAGAGGAGAGAGAGAGGGAGGGAGGAGAGAGACAGATGAGAGAGAGGAGAGAGAGGGAGGAGAGAGACAGATGAGAGAGAGGAGAGAGAGAGGGAGGAGAGAGAGAGGGAGGAGAGAGACAGATGAGAGAGAGGAGAGAGAGAGGGAGGAGAGAGACAGAGGAGAGAGAGGAGAGAGAGAGAGGGAGGAAAGAGACAGGAGAGAGAGGAGAGAGAGAGGGAGGAGAGAGACAGATGAGAGAGGAGAGAGAGAGAGGGAGGAGAGAGAGGAGAGAGAGAGGGAGGAGAGAGACAGATGAGAGAGAGGAGAGAGAGAGGGAGGAGAGAGACAGATGAGAGAGAGGAGAGAGAGAGAGAGGGAGAGGAGAGAGCGAGAGGAGAGAGGGAGGGAGAGAGACAGATGAGAGAGAGGAGAGAGAGGGAGGAGAGAGACAGATGAGAGAGAGGAGAGAGAGAGGGAGGAGAGAGAGAGGGAGGAGAGAGACAGATGAGAGAGAGGAGAGAGAGAGGGAGGAGAGAGACAGAGGAGAGAGAGGAGAGAGAGAGGGAGGAGAGAGACAGATGAGAGAGAGGAGAGAGGAGAGAGAGAGGGAGGAGGAGAGAGAGGAGAGAGAGAGGGAGGAGAGAGGGACAGAGAGATGAGAGAGAGAGGAGAGAGAGAGAGGGAGGAAAGAGACAGAGGAGAGAGAGGAGAGAGAGAGGGAGGAGAGAGACAGATGAGAGAGGAGAGAGAGAGAGGGAGGAGAGAGAGGAGAGAGAGAGGGAGGAGAGAGACAGATGAGAGAGAGGAGAGAGAGAGGGAGGAGAGAGACAGATGAGAGAGAGGAGGGAGAGAGGGAGGAGAGAGAGGAGAGAGAGAGGGAGGAGAGAGACAGATGAGAGAGAGGAGAGAGAGAGGGAGGAGAGAGACAGAGGGCACTTTCTGGATAAACTCACATGTGCATTCAGACTTTTTTAGGATCCCTCACATTAAGGGCGTAGTTCAGTCCAAAGACCCTGACGAACCTTTAATCTGTGATTGGAGATTAGTCATGACGACTTCACCTGTCAGAATTATTCAGACGTCTGTAGGTGTCGCAGTGACGGCCGTGGTCACCTCCACGTCACCATCTCGCTGTAAATGCAAAAGATGAGAATTAGCACAAAATATAAAGCACACGTAATGCAACTTTTTTTTGAGAGATGAAGGAGAAAGAGGGAGGAGAGAGAGGGGAGAGAGACGGAGGAGAGAGAGAGAGGAAAGAGAGTGAGGAGAGAGACGGAGAGGAGACGGAGGAGAGAGACTAAGGAGAGAAAGGAAGGAGAGACAGGAAGGAAAGAGGTGGAGGAGAGAGGTGGAGGAGAGAGATGGAGGAGGGAGAGGGAGGAGAAAGACAGAGGAGAGAGACTGAGGAGAAAGAGGGAGGAGAGAGAGGGAGGAGAGAGAGTAAAAAGAGAGGGAGGAGAGACGGAGGAGAGAGACGGAGAGAGGTGAAGGAGAGAAACGGAGGAGAGAGATGAAGGAGGAGGGAGGAGAGAGATGGAGGAGAGAGAGGGAGGAGAGAGATGGAGGAGAGATGGAGGAGAGAGGAGAGAGATGAAGGAGAGAGACGGAGGAGAGAGAGGGAGGAGAGAGACAGGAGAGAGAGAGGGGAGAGAGAGACGGAGGAGAGAGACGGAGGAGAGAGAGAGGACAGGTCACATGGTAATATAAAAGAACCAGAATTTAGTGTTGAAAATGTCATTCTTTTGTAGTACTACTATATTTTAAAACAGCCCATCTTGACAGTCTCTTTTTCGCTCTTCTCTCCGTTCGAGCAGAAGATGGGGGTTGAACCGTGCCTCTCGCTCCCCGAGGCCAGACGGTGACACGGGCCGCCTCCTGTGGGACCCCTGTCAGCTGTGCACCCCAGACACCAAAAAAACATGTAAGTGCCCTCAACCATTACCCACAAACCCTTGAGGCACGAATCCAAACCTTTTTAAATCAATACAGGCACAGTTTGCTCGTTTCAACCTGCTTTCTCCGCTGACCTTAACCTGTTCAGGCAACTTGTCAAAAACTTCAGGCAGCTTACGGTAGAAATGTTTATGATGCAAGCACGGTAAAGGACGAGGTTAGCGCCGGCGAGGCAATCTTAGCAGCTGCGTTTCGAATCAAATATGTTAAAATATAAATAAATGAACACTTTACGACTAACTGTATGACCTTTTAGAGCAGTATGGTAAACGCAAAGTGTAGCAGAGTATACCGAGACGTCCCGGAGGGTTCTCAAGCCTAAATACCAAAGCACAAACTATAGTTAGCTCAAGCTGACAAGTCACTTAAAGAAGGAGAATAACATTAGCAGATCCTACGTCCCGTTTCCCCCCCTTAAATCTGGCCTTGTTTAACCCGCAGTTTTCCAGGCTCCATAAATAAATGCATGTGAGGAGGAAACATGTGGAATAGGGTTTTATATATAGACATGCAGACGCTGGGAGAAGTATAGTGTTTTTTTATTAAACATGAAGGTACATTTAGCTTGAAGACGCCTTAGACAGCAAAGGTGAAAGGTCGTGGTTAAATGGGGCTTAAAGGTGCAGTATGTAACCTTCAGGAAGTGGCTCGTTCTGTGGAAGTGGAAAGTTAATTCAGTCAGTTTAATGTGATTTATAAAGCGCATACAGCTTAAGGCGGTCAAAGTGGGTCAAAGCAAAAAGTCAGATGCAGAAAATACAAAATGCGATAGGCAAAGAGCAAATGAAACGGTAAAACGGCAAGATATCATGTCTATATAGAATTAAATGCCAGGGAGAAGAGGTGAGTTTTAAATGTCTAATGTCTGATCTGTGCTATAATGTTGTTTCCTCGTCACAAACAGACCTGGAGTTGTGTTTTGTTTCATTCACACATGTTTAACACACAAACCCTGCACATTTAGGTTGAGTTCTTCTCTCAAACAGGAAACGCTCTGTTCCACCTTGTGATGTCATCATGTGGTAATACAGGAAGCGCTCCACTTTCACTGGAATCATTTGGATAATGTCAGCCCTGGAACTGCTCATCTCTACTGAACTAAAAGTAAAAGGTAAATGCTAACTTGAAAACTACCACTTCATGACATCACAAGGTGGAACAGAGCGTTTTGAGCTTTGGAGATGTACAGACTAATAATAAAGTGTTACTCAAACATGTGTGAATGAAGCAAAACACAACTCCGGGTCTGTTTTAGATGAGGAAACAACATTATAACGTGACTTAAATCTCATAAGAGTACATTCTGGACCTTTAAAGTTTAAAATTAAACTATTATATTTTGGAGAAGTTTATTGTCTCATCTAGGCCAAATAAGGGTCAGGAGTAAGGACACATGTTTTTATACGTTTTTCAGAGCAAACAACAAACAAAAAAATGGTATGTTTTTATTTAAAAAGTTACATACTGTGGCTTTAAATGGGGACCTATGACTATGTGTCGATTTGTTCATGTTTGACTAAACCCTTTTCACCTCCCCACATGTCAAATATTACACCCACATTTTTCAACATGTCAGTAATCTGCTGTATGAAGAGTTGTGCAGTTTTAAACAAAGTCAACGGTCCTGTTTCTATTATGAAGTCGTTTTAGATCATTATTGCACTTTATAATGCACAAAATGCTGAATAACGTGTGTATGTTATAGTACACTTTGGTAAGTTATCTAAATAAAGTAGCGCATGTGTATCGCCGCAAATACATGTTTTTTATGGATAAATCTTGATTTATCTGGAATCCCTCAGCCCATAGTAAAAGAAAACTTCAACTCAGCAAAAGTTTTTTTTTTTTAGCTGTGTAATCTCTCAGTCGCCCAGGTCTGATCCAGAGGAAAAGCCAAAGTCTAAAAGTTGTTTAGAGTGAAGACGTTTGGCTGCTCATCCAAGCATCTCCTTCAGTTCTGGTCAGATTACTGCAGATTACTGGTGGATACGTCCTTATATCTATCTGAAGGGAGGAGCTAACCACACTGAAACTAACACAGCTGTTTATATTGACCTTTTTCCGCCCCGTGTCTAATGCCTCTAAACGCTCCAAACCGCACTTTCTTTGTGATGCTAAAATCTCTTCTGGTTAAGCGGGAATCCCATTCATTTCAATGGAGAATTTGAGAAAGGTTTTGACGGTAAAATCTGATATAAAGTCGGCCGATTTGTGTAAAATGTCCAGTGTTCATGTGAGCAGCAAGTCAACACCGAACTGACTCTCTGGAGGCTTTAAACGGCTCCGTAGTCCTTGTAGAACTTATTTACTGTCAAGATCTGCAGCTCCGAGCTAAATAATACAACCCCAATGACGATGGCAGCGCCCACGGCAACTTCAGGAAAAAAGATGAATACAGTTCAACGGACCTAGATAACAAACAGAAACTGTAAACGATAGATGTGTTAGTTTCAGTGTGGTTAGCTCCTCCCTTCATATAGATATAAGTCAGTGTCCAGCAGTAATCTGACCAGAACTGAAGAAGAGGCTTGGATGAGCAGCGAAAGGACTTCACTCTAAAGTAGTGACTGGGGAATGAGACGGAGCTCCGGAGCACGTTTCGTTCTTTCTGAAACAAATTGCTCCGAAGCACTGCCTCGGAGCTTGTGTCGCAGCAGTGACAAAAGTGTCCAAGTGTCAGTCCCTCTCCCTCCTGCTTCGCTCTGCGGGTCAATCGCTTCAGTGAATCGAAGCGTTTCATTGGCTCCGCGACTGTTCCGCTCTGCGATTGGTTCAGAGTGTTCAACGCACTTTTGTGGTTTGACAAATGCTAAACTGCTACAGTATAAAAGATGCACCAATATTTCTTAAAAAATGTTGGGTAGTGAGGAGTATTGTGTGACATTAGTGGTGATTTTGGCGATTTTTGGCGACTTTTGGCATTTGTTTCATTTTCAATGGCATCTACAGGTGGAAAAAAGCGATTCATGGTTTGGAATCACTTTGTCCACTAGAGGTCAGTGTTTCTTCAAGGCCTCAGACACGTCGAACCATTTGAGACAATATTGCGACTGACGTGTCAATGCTTCACGAGGCTCCATTCGCCCATCACTCCTCTAAATCTTTTATCCAGAGAACAGATTTTTTTCTTTTGCTATAAATCTTGCAACATACATAAGTAACCCCCTAAAATGAATGTTTGATTTGTATTCAGTTCCCTCATATTCTAAAAGTTATTGGGAACTACTTCAACTTGTTTGCATCATCAGTACAAAATGAGGACTGCCTGATGGTAGAGCGACGACTCAGGTCAGCTTCAGAAATAGACCGAGTTCATGTGTTTTAAATATTTCCTTGTTCCTCTCACGTTCATTAAGTCGTTTATTGACTCGTTAAGTAAATCAGTTTCCAACGAGACAAGCCGTACACACATATTTCATGGTGTATGTGTTATTTATTCTTGGCACTGACAGCGGAGCCAGATGTCGGTAATTTAAAAGCTCTAGATATCAGTTGTGAACATTAAGTACATTTGGATTTAGTTTAGCATAAAACAAGACCACGTTGGTGCAGAAACTCTCAGATAGATTACAAAATGAGGAGGATGCAGAGAGAAATGCTACGGTTTAATATGAGCTGGAGACAGATCAGAATTCTGTGGCGGAGTTTCACTGTTTTTCTGTCAGACGCAGATGTTTTGACCTGGTTTATGGTTAATATCTCGGTGATTACTGGACCTAAAAAAACTAAAACTGGCACAAAGTTCTTCTCTGTCAGCAGTGGTGGATGCAACTCAGGTAAAAGCACAAATAAAGAGGTAAAAAGTTACTCAAGTAAAAGTGAAGTAGTAAAGTATTTATGCACCCATTTAGAAATGTACTTTAAGAGTAAAAAGTAAAAGTATTTCACCCAGTGTTAGTGTTAAATGTTGCGATATTGATTCAAAATGGTACAGATTTTGTTACGACCCAGCTTTTTTAGGATCAGGGAAATAACAAAAAAACAAGATGTTACAATGATAAAGTAAGTAATTTAATGAACAGGGTTGTAAAAGGGTAAACTAAACAAAAGGGATCTAAAATATTGAAAGGCTAAGGTTAACACAGAAGCACATTTTTACAATCACGTGACAAAATCTTGACAAACACAGAGTCAGTGCTGACAGTAGAGTGTCTCACCATAGAGTCACCTCCACATGAAGTGACATAACAAAAGAGACACATACAAAGGTCACCAAGGCCAGCAGCCCCGAACAGGTCTCCTGAATCTTAAATGGGGGGAAGGCGGCTGCAGGTGGGTCCCAGGATTGGCCAGGCTGGGAAACCATCCTCCAATCACAGGCAAGGGCTCACACGGCCAGGATTTCATGGGGAAAAGGACAGATTCAGGGACACACACAAAACATATTAACATAACATAATAATAGTATGAAACAACTTCTTTATTTTTTGTTTGCTCAGAGCCGAAGATTGAACTCAAAAACTTTTGTCAAGACAGCAAAAGCTTAAATCTGTCAACTGGACAACTCGCTGTAGGAGTGAAGACTTTTCACTGCTCATCCAATCCACTTCTTCAGTTCTGGTCAGATCGCTGGTGGACACTGCCTTATATCTATCTGCAGGGAGGAGCTAACTACACTGAAACTCTAAACAGCTACTGTCTCCAGTTTCAGCTGAAACTACCCTATTCAGCCCTTAACAACCCTGCTATTGTTCTCAGTGTTCTGGGTCAGAGGATGGAGTTATAGATGGGAGAGAAATTATGCCTCAGGCCCCTATTCCTGTTTAAGGAAGGATTCTCTTTCCTAACAAAAATAGCTTCTTTAACTCTCCTCTCAAACCATTTCTTTTCTCTGGCTAAGATCTGAACTTCACTATCTTCAAAGGAGTGGTTAGTGTCTTTGAGATGTACAGCAGACTGTGGTCCTGAGGAGCTCTCACACCGGTCTTGGTACATCCTCTTATGGAGTAGCTGTTTAGTTTCTCCCATGTAACGCTCACTGCATCTTCACTACACTGGATGGAGTAGACTCCATTACTTTGTTTATGGCTTGGAGTTTTGTCCTTAAGGTGAACCAGTTTTGTCTTGAAGTGTTTGTGGGTTTGAAAAAGACATGAATCTCACACTGTTTGAAAAATTCTCTACAATTTTTCAGACACACCCGCTGTGTAAGGAATGGTAACACCCTTCTAGGTTCTAGGTTTTGTCAGGATGTTACCACGAACATGGTAAAAATAATTCTTCGAATCATATGGAAAGTACTTTACTTTCAGTCTAGTTAAAAAATATATTAGAGAGTAGAAAGTACAGTTGTATTTATACAGTTAGTTTTATTTTCTTAATTGATATATCCACAGTATCACGTGGTCATTTGGCATTTTGGTTGTTCCTTAGCGCGATCAGAAGATATTGGGGGTGAATTTGTCTGTTGTTAATGTTCATATCTTGATTTACAGATGCAACATAAAAATACCAGGATTTTATAGAGTAGGTTAATCCAAAAATGTTAAGACCAAAATGATGAGCCTGACAGCAGCAGTTACAGAGAGAAAAGTGAGTTTTTCAATAGAAAGTGAATTAGAGCCAGTGTCGATGGAGCTGAAAGTGCGCCCATGCTCATCCTCTTTGGAACACGGCGGATAGCAGGTTAGTTATGTCCATTTACACTACCCTTCAAAAGTTTGGGGTCACCCAGACAATTTTGTGCTTTCCATGAAAAGTCACACTTTTATTTACCATATAGAATGTAAAATGAATAGAAAATATAGTCAAGACATCAACAAGGTTAGAAATAATGATATTTATTTGAAATAAAAAATTTTGCTTCAAACTTTACTTTAGTCAAAGAATCCTCCATTTGCAGCAGTTACAGTATTGCAGACCTTTGGCCTCTGGCTGTTAATTTGTTGAGGTAATGTGGAGAAATTTCACCCCACACGTCTAGAAGCCCGTCCCACAAGTTGGATTGGCTGGATGGGCACTTCTTGTGTACCATACGGTCAAGCTGCTCCCACGACAGCTCAATGGGGTTTAGATCTGGTGACTGGACTCTCCATTACAGATAGAATACCAGTCTCCTGCTTCTTCTCTAATGAGTTCTTCTACAATTTGGAGGTTTGCTTTGGGTCATTTTCCTGTTGGAGGATGAAGGTCAGCATCCCGGTGTCGCCTCTTCACTGTAGATGTTGACACTGGTGTTTTGCAGGTATTATTTAATGAAGCTGGGTCTATTTCTCAAACTAGAGACTCTAATGTACTTATCTTCTTGCTCAGTTGTGCAGGGGGCCTCCCACTTCTCTTTCTACTCTGGCTGGAGCCTGTTTGTGCTGTTCTCTGAAGGGAGTAGTACACACCATTGTAGGAAATCTTCAGTTTCTTGGCAGTTTCTCATATGGAATAGCCTTCATTTCTAAGAACAAGAACAGACTGTCGAGTTTCACATGAAAGTTCTCTTTTTCTGGCCATTTGGAGCTTTTAATCAACCCCACAAATGTGATGCTCCAGACACTACTGATGCTACTTTTATAGTTTCTATAACCAGCTAAACTGTGCTAATATGATGCACAAGGGTTTTCTAATCACACATTAGCCTCTCGCACAATGAGCAAACACATTGTACCATTAGACACTGGAGTGATGCTGGAAATGGGCCTCTATACACATATGTAGATATTGCACCAAAAAACACACATTTGCAGCTAGAACAGTCATTTACCGCATTAACAATGTATAGAGTGTATTTCTGATTAGATTAAAGTTATATTCATTGAAAAAAATTTGCTTTTCTTTCAAAAATAAAGAGATTTCTCAGTGACCCCAAACTTTTGAATATATTTTTTTATATTTTTAAGCTATAAACCAGACAAAAGAGCAACATGTCTTCAGTAAACACCATCGGTTCAATGATTCCATCCAAGAGCGCAACAAAAAGAAACATGAAACGTCCTCCCTGTTTAGATCCAGTGTAATCTTCAGAAACATGACTCAGCTCACGACACTCAGTCAGACCACACTGGCTCCGTTTGTGTGTGTGTTGTGTGTGTGTTGTGTGTGTGTTTGTGTGTGTGTGTTTGCATGTGTTTGTGTGTGTGTGTGTTTGTGTGTATGTGTGTGTGTGTTTGTGTGTTTGTGTGTATGTGACGCGGCTCAGAGCTCTCACGACTCTCAGGACTGTGCTCTCTCTGCCTTCATCTTCCTGCCTTTGTTCCACCGTGATTCAGGAGAGCCTTGGAAGTCGGAGCTGTTCTTAAACGCCTCCTTAGCTGATATTCGCTCTGTTATGTGGACAACGCCAAATGTCACGCTTGTTTGTTGGAAAAACATGTGAAAAACAGTTTATTGTAATTCACAACTGGTGGATTCAAATGAACAGACCTGCACCTGATTCTATCCCATGTACTTGAGCAAAAACTGCCCCAGTGTTGTATAAGCCGCTCTGGAGGTCAAATAGTCTATGTGCTGTCTGCATCTAATGATAAAGTCCAAGAATCAGTAAATGTGGTTAGCATGCTAGTTGTTGTGAGGCAAGGCAAGTTTATTTGTATAGCACAATTTGTACATAAAGTAATTCAAAGTGCTTTACAGAACAAGAAAGACATTAAAATCACAATACAAACAAATCAAAACATATATAAAATGAATAAAATAAAGGTTACAGTGAGAGCAAAACTCTGCTCCAGTCTCTGTAAATCATGAGAAGCACTTATAAACTCATCATGGTGAATAATTAGGATGGTCTGAATGCACAAGGCAAGTGAGAAATCAGTTTGGGCCACTGCAAAGTACAGTATTTTCCAGACTATACGTCCCTCTTTTTTCCAGTTTGTCCGGGGCTGCGACTTAGATGTGACTTATATGTGAAATTGTTAAAATATATAATTTCACATCTTCATTATTGTCACACTGACAACTGCACGAGGCACTTCAGGCTTGTGACACAGTGTGTACCAATTTTTAATTTCAACATGATGGTAATTTAAAAGACATCTGAGAAAGACTGAACATAAATACTCCTAAAAGAAAATGATATTCTGCTGAGTCTGATGAGCCACAGAGAAGAGGACGCGGTGCTTCATCTTCCTCTGGAGCAGGTGGAGATGTTCAGAAGCGACACGAGGATGAAGAATTCAGTGGATTTAGTGATTTGGACTGAGATCCAGAGTAAACTTGTTGCTTGTTTTTTATGCTTTCATATCTGATTAACTGTTAATATCTTACATTTACAGACCAGACACATGTTCACTTCTGTCTGTGCTTCATGGAGCTGAATAAATATAAATGTGTTTTTTTAGCCGCTGCACTGATATTCAGTCTGTTGTTCTCTGTTTTATTATTATTATTATTATAATTTGCCTTTAAAGATAAAATGTCTGTTCATGGTCTCAGATTTTGTAAAATAAATTTCCCCCAAAAAATGCAACTTATATATGTTTTTTTCTTCATTATTGTGCATTTTTTGCTGGTGCGACTTATACTCCAGATGTTTGTTTTTTTTTTTTTTTTTAATGAATTCTAGTTATACAATTTTAATGCTATACCAAAAAAAAGAAAAAGACTTCTCCCAAATCCTTAAACTTAGGGTCAAAACTCTCCTTGAACTCTTCAATCCAACAGTAGTCTTATCCGGCCAGATTCTTTCTGGTAAAACAAGAAACAGGTCCTGTCTGAAACAACAAAGCACATGGAGTGGTGTTATTTCAGATGTGAGACTCTGATTTGTTCTGATCCCTGTGAGACTGCTGTTTACAGACTTCAAACACACAACATGTCCCTCAGGATTACCCCACTCCGACCTCCATCCACACATGTTACACAACAGAGCACTGAACTGGACTAAACAGGGTCTAACTGGGGTGTGTTTTGTTGTTTCACACTATACCAATATTAAAGGCTCTATATTACGCTATTTTCTGATCTGTGTTATAATGTTTCCTCATCACAAACAGATCTGGAGTTGTTTTTTTGTTTCATTTACATGTTTAACACACACGTCCTGCATATTTAGGCTGAGTTCTTCTCTCCAACAGAAAACGCTCAGTTCCACTTTGTGATGTCATAATGCGGTAATACAGGAAGTGCTGCATTGTGTTTGAAAACTACCACTAAATGACATCACGAGGTGGAACAGAGCATTTGGAGCTTTGGAGATGTACAGACTAATAATAAAGTGTTACTCAAACATGTGTGAATGAAACAAACACAACTCCAGGTCTGATTTTAAGGAGGTGACAACATTTTCACATGGCTTAAAGCTCACACGAATCAATTTTGAGTAATACAGGACCTTTAAATGGTGGTTGGTGTTGGCGACTTCATTTTAAAGACAGTTGGAGATGTATTTATCTTGTTCACACTTTTCGGCTGCTAGCTGCGAGCCATCTTCAGCTGTCACCAGTCCTGTATTGCTTTTAAAAAGAAGAAGAAAGAAGTTGCTAATGTCTAAAAGAAGAGAAATTTAATGTTTTTGGATGGTTTGGTTGGTGTTCCTGTTCATCTTATCCAAAGTACAGCTATAATAGATTTAAAGATATTGTATCCAATTCACACAGACAGACAGAGCCTTTGAAATAAGACTAATTCTACGATAAACTAAGATTTAAAAGGGACAAATGAAGCTGGGCCAATAAAAAAAATAAATAAAAGATTCAGCCTTGAAACCCGCTGTTAATGTAATGCACCAGTCTCTGCTATTTTTAAGTCTGTAGTCTATCACCAGACTTGTTTTAATCTAAGCAGTGCTAAAATTCACACTAAGCAGTAGCGGTACCACCAACAGCATGAATATGGTGTCAATAAGTCACGTTCACGTCAAGAACTTCAGATGGAGGATCGGGGGCTCGAGGACTCGCACATGACTCTCACGTTCACTGTTTATGGAAGAAATATCAAAATGTATGATTCACAAATGCTGAAGTTTATTCACAAATTCAGGCCATAGTGGAGTTTTACCATCACGGTAACGCTAACAACAACTAGCATGATTACACACGTTATGTCATTCTTTGCCCTACATCTTTACTTGTATCATATGTATTATCATCTGTCTGTCCGACCTAAATCTTAAATCCTTACATATATTGATACGTAATATTATCCATCTCTTTGACCTAATCTTGGTGATAATGTCTCTTGTTTCTTAGCGTACAAGACGATGTGTCCAGCAGCCTGAAGTCACTTGGACTAGATTAAGACTGATATGATTATTTTGATGATATAAATACACTGTATGTATGTTCATCTGGAGGCTGAGGGCAAGACGACACTATTAAGGACGACAGCTCTTTGACAATTGTGCACAGTTGATTCAATAAATCTGACTTTTTGTTGTAACGTCAGGCAGAGGGACCAAAAATGCCGATCTCAAGATAGTTTAAACAGTGTTCAGGCAAATGACGGTTGATCAAACAAGGAGCTGGGTGCAGGGTGCAGGTCGGGGTCCGGGGGGAGAACACAGAGGTGCAGAGACGTACTGTAGATGAGGGCAACAATACCAGTGCAGGGAGGCGGGGTCTGAGGCGAGGGTCCGGAGCTGGTCCAAGAGCGAGGTCTGGAGAGTGACAAGAAATCCAATGAGCAGGAATACAAAGACAGGAACATTACGAAAAGCTAGAGTAACACGCAGACGATCTGGCATCGAGTGTCTGGTCCTGGCTCCTCTTATCCACCACATGTGACGGTGATCGCGCTGGTAGTTTCCAGGTGCGCGCGGGAGGAGCTAGGAACTCCGCCCAGCTCCGGACATGGACAGGTGAGGACAGCCGACAGGGATCATGACACTTTTTGATTCAAGACAACTTCTCTATTGATTTCATATATTTTAAAGGTTTTTTACTATTAGAAATTCCACAAGACACACACTTCCTGATTATTGGACATTCATTTGAACCAAAATGACTACGCAACGCTGCCGAATCCTACGTATATCACCCATTAAGAAAATAAAATTGAAGGACAGAGTAAGTACAGAGCATTGGGCGTGCACTGGTGGCGATGAAAACTGATCGGCAATATCGTGTCTTCAAAATAAGCGATAAAAGTTTGCATGAATCTGCCCAAATACAACTTCAGGTGAAGAAATGGTGAGGGGAAACTACTATAACATAAAAGTTATAAAACCTCTAAAAAGTCGATTTTGCGTAATAGCCTGCTTTAAATATAACCACGGTCGTTGTAGGATCAGTGGGATAGGTCACTTTGATATCCTCGTCCCTGTCTTTCAAGTCTTCTCCCTTCTGTAAAATCTGCCTTATCAGAAAGGTGCATGGTGTTTGAGAAGAAGAAGAAGAAAAAAAAAAAAAGTAAGAATTTGAGCTTAGACAGCACATTTAGAGCTTATGTCCCTGTACGCCGTTGATACCCCGGCGACCATAGCGCCATTACTCTTTCATGTGCTGATGTGCGTCTGGTTTGGAAGTGTCAAAGAAAATGTTTACATCAATAATTCAAAGTTTAGCTCAGAGACAGCCACAGCATCAGGGGGTGGCATTTCTCACAATGTGCCCTGCAGTTTGTCCCACAGTTAAAGCCACATGTTCCCATAGAGTTACACTGTTGGCATAGGTCTGTGTGGTTTGTAACTATTGCTGGGTTTAAGATGACAACAGTCTATAGACCAATTATATTTAACCTCTGAGGACCTGGCAGCCACATATTTTGGGTTGTCTAGGCTATAATTTTTTTTTTTTTTTCTCTACAAGGTCCTGGTGTCCACATATGAGGTCATTAAACTGTTACTCATTGTTAGTTTAGGTTCAAGATGGACTTTGTTAAAGGCGTATGTCTTCTTTCTGCAGAACTTCACATGAGCCACATTGTTCCAAGAGCCACAGTTGTTGTCTCTCATTTTGTTTTTACACTTAGGAAAAGGTTGCTGTGTTTTGTAAATCATTATTCAAATGTGACTTTATTGTGTTCTATCAAAATGATTCAAACGTAGAATGTGGAATCAGCCCAAATAACAAAGAGAAATGACTCCTAGGAGGATACAGATGGTGGCATGGTGACTGAGAGATGGCCCGGTTTGGGTTACCCGCCCTGCGTCGCCCGCCCTGGGTATTTCGTTTGCACATTTCTCCCTACACATTCACAATAGGTAAAATCCTGCTGTAGCGACCATATGCCTGGGTCGCTTGAGAGGAGTCCGGGTCCAGTACCTCGTCCTGACGCGCTGCTATTTGAATGAATGGAATGACTCGTGCTATGGCGTTTTTGGTGGTTTTAATAAAGTGGTAAAAAATGATGGTGAACAGGTTACTCGTACAAGGATGGTAAATTGCAGGTAACAAAGAAAACACTGTGAAAATAAAACGTAAAATAAAGCGGTCAACGAAAATACGGCTACCCGGCGTCTCCCCTCTCCACCTGTAGACAAGAGGAAACCCGGTGCCTTTGTACCTCCCCCGTGCTTCACCCTTGCCCACGTGAACCCCACCCCTTACGCATTACCATGGTAACATATGGCTCCTACATACCAGCCCCTTAATTATTACATAATAATTACCACAAAATTACCATAAGTAATACAAACAGGAGACATAAACATGTACAAACAACATTGATATTGCTCACACTTAAATGTCCACCTGTAAAAGTCCACACTGAGCAATGTTCAGGGGAAAGTGTCCAAATCCATATAGCAAGTTTACAGTCAAATTGATCCAAGTCCAAAGCACAAAAAAAAAAAAAAAAAAAAAAAAAAAAAGTAATCCACAAAAATCGAGCCATGCAAATGGTCCAAAAGCAAGATAGAAAAGTTAAAAAGATGCTACTGAGGCCAGCCTCAGCATCCTGCAGTTCCGAGCCTTGGGTATCCTCACTCTTTGGGTTGAACATGTTGGAGAGCTGGAAACAGTTTGTAACAACGAGCAGTGCAGCTAGGGTCAGTCCAGGAGTCAGACCTGGAGCAAGGGCAGGTGTCAGTCCTGCCATGGCTCCCACACTGATGCCTGTTCTCTCCAGTTAGTCATTGTTGAGGAAGGATGATGCGAGCATGGGTCCATCCTCTCGGTCACATGACCCACCTTCATCGGGCACCCTGCCAGCTCGAAGCCGTTCAGCTGCTCTATCGCCTTCCTTGCACACTCGCTGTCGGAGAACGTGATGAAGCCGTGTCCTCTGAAGCGTCCTGTCTCATTGTCCATCAACTGAATGCTCTTGATCTGTCCAAAAGGTTCAAATATCCTTCTGAGCATGTCCTCAGTGATGTTGAAGTGTAGAGATCCCACGCACAGCCTCATGGGTCCCACAAAGTCTCTGTGCAGAGAACAGGCTGTAGCTGCTACTGCCGCATGGTTCTTCTCTGCTTGCGAGGCTTGCACAATGATGGGTGCTCCGACGCGGCTTTTCTCCTGCCTCAGACGGCTCTTGCAGCACAACCGCCGACAAATGTGGTGCTCTTTGTTGCGCCCCCTGTCTCTCCCTTTGCTGTGACTCCGGCTCCTCTTCCTCTCTCTGTGCTCTTGCTGCTCATTCCGACTGGTTTGAGGAAGTCATTTATAACTGCTGCTGCCGCTCATCCAACTGAACAACGGAAACATGATTAACAGTTATGCTTGACTGTTCGCTGTCCTCTTCACTGCCTCCTCTCAGTGGGCCATTCACTGTCCATCCCAGCATCGTTCTAGTGGCAAATGGTCCTCCAGCCACACTACAAACCACCTCCAATGGCTCCAGAGCTTTTGGCACATTGGTTCCTATCAAGAGCTCGATTCCTGCCTTGATGTGTGGTAAATGAATGTGTCTTAAATGAGGCCATTGCTTAATATCACCTTCTGTTGGGATATTTCCTTTACACACTGGCATGGACTCCTGTGTGTAGGCTTTGGGCAACTCAAGGAACTCTTCTCCATCCAACGCTGCAACCTCTAGTCCAGACACCATGTTGCTGGCTACAACCTTTTCTTGGCCCATTGTCCGTAGAAGAATATGTCCCTTTGTTCCTGTTATGTTGAGTTTGTTTAGTAGGGTCTTGGTGCAAAACACTGCAGTGCTTCCTTGGTCCAAGAATGCATACGTGGTGATTATTTTGCTTCCCCATTTTGGACTTGACTTGAACTGGAACGATGGGTAGTTTGCAGTTTTGGTCTCCAGCCCCTGTAAGACCACTCGACACCAGCATATCGCAAGCCTCCGTGCTCCTCTCAGTCTGCTCGACACCAGGCATTCTCTCTTTTGTGGAGGACAGTGGGATGTCTCAGGCTGCACTTTGAACAGGACAACCTTTCTCGGCAATGCTTGCTGATGTGCCCTGTGCACAAACAGCTAAAACAGAAAACCGTTCTCCTTCAGGAAGTCCATCCTTTCCTCATGTGCAATTTTTCCCAACTGTGCACAATTAGCCAGTGTGTGTGTCCTGCTCCACAACAAATGCAAACATTACTTTCAGGTGTCATTTCATTTTCCTTTCTTGCAGACCATGGCTTATTCTCTGCTGGACCGACGGTGGTGGCATAGCTGGTACCTTTGGCTTGAAGTGGTGGCTTGGGTTTGTTTAGCTTGTTTAATTGGGGAGGATCTTGGATGTTTCCAAAGACTGGATCGGTGAGTATGCGCACTTGTTTCTCAATGAAGTCTGCAATATCTCGAAATTGAACTCTCCGTTTCTGCTGTTCCTGAAGCTCGCAGGCGTGGCTCCGCCACTTGTCTCTGAGCTTATAAGGCAGCTTCATGATTATGCTTAACATGTTGGAGGGCATGTCCAAGTCATGGAGATACTGTACATCCTCCATAGCATTGCAGCATCCTCTTAGAAACAGGCTGTAGTCCTGCAGCGAGTTTACCTCCTCAGGTTTAATTGGAGGCCATGACAGAGCTTTGCTCATGTAGCAAGACGCCACCTTTTGCTCATCTCCGAACTGTTGTTTCAATAAAGTCTTCGCTTTTGCATAGCCATGTTCGGGATTCATGTATTGACAGCTCCTGACCAGTTCTTTTGCATGGCCTCTTGTATGCTGTTCCAGGAAGTACAAACGGTCAGAATGATTTGATGTGTTCCTTTCAACTCCATTTTCAAATGCCTTTATGAATGTGTGGTATTTTAGAGGATTGCCGTCGAATGCAGGGATTTCTCTTTTTGGTAGAGCTGCGAGGCATTGTTGTTGTATTAGCAAAGTTGTTATTTCATTTTGCCTTTCCATAATACCAAGAATATGATTTTTATTGTCCATATTCAGTGCATTTGTACCAAACTCTGAGTTAAGTTGTCCATGCTGTGAGATAACTGGCTCTGCACCATACATTGAACATTGGGAGACTTGTTTGTGACTTGTAATTGCTGCATTTGACATGCCAGTCTGTTGTTTTATTGAAGGCACTTCATACTTGTTTATTGTTGTACTTTGTTTTGCAGGTGCATTCACATTTAACAGTGGTTTGGGTATTATCAAATAGGAATTTATTCCATCGGATACTCTTGAAGTCCTTTTCCCACTTGTTATGCTTTGAGTTTTGAGAATTTCCAGTTTTGCCATCTTTTCTGCCATTTCAGTTTCAAGTTGTAATTTTTCCTTTCTCTTTCGCAGCCGCTCTTCCTCTTCCTCCAGTGCATGTCTCTCATTGAGTAGCTGTTGTCTTGCAGCTAATGCAGCGAGCTCAGCTTCTACCTTTAAGCGTGCAGAAGAGGCAGTAGAGAGCAGGGACTTTGAGGTTTTGTTACTCCCAGCATTTGAAGCACTGTCACTTGGTTCTATGTCGTCTTTTGTTAAGAACTTGTGTGACGTTTTTACCACATTCGATTCAAAACACATAAATTCATCATTTTCTGTAAAAACTTGGTATGTATTTCGATGTGGGTTTTCCTTTGGTTCAGTGCACATGATTTCATCCATTTCATTTAAACCTTCATTTGAGTTTTGTTCAGTGTTCTCAATCCATTGCTTTGTATCATTTTGAAATGTTTCTGTGTGTTTCATAATGCTTGTAAACCATTCATTTTGTTTGACAAGTTCATCTTGTGGCATTAAAGGCAACAGTTCACTTTGAGCAGCATTGACAGAGTCACACAATTTATTCAATTTCACCAGAGAATCCTTTACTTGATGCACATTCTCCTTTTGTTTCATGAGAGCTTTCATTTCAGGTATCAAGCCTTTTATTTTATTCACGTGACCTTTGCGTTCATTTTGTAGTTTTTCAGACTCCATTTCAGGCCAAGAGGCCGCACCATTTGTTTGACTCATTTTATTGCACTTTTTCTCTTTCAATCTTATTTATTAATTTATTTTCAGTGAAACGTTGCAATGTAAAATCGTTGAAATAAATACAGTGTATGATTAACAACTTTTCCTTTCAACAAACTGGTACGATCATCATTTCCATTAAAACTCCAGGGCATCGCATTATTTACTCCACAGCACAGTGACGTCACTCAGAGCGCGCGCGTAAACCATCAAAGCGCTTGGACTCCTTATCCGAGCATTTTTCCTGCTCCAGCAGAATGGCGTTTGGATGCGTCACTTTTCCGCGTTGCTGATTGACACAGCTGTACTCACTTAGCGTCGTCCTGGCCCGTGTGTTTAATTGTGCGATGCGGTGGCTTTCCTTAAGTTTAATGCCTTTTCGTTGACAATTGTAGCGACCATATGCCTGGGTCGCTTGAGAGGAGTCCGGGTCCAGTACCTCGTCCTGACGCGCTGCTATTTGAATGAATGGAATGACTCGTGCTATGGCGTTTTTGGTGGTTTTAATAAAGTGGTAAAAAATGATGGTGAACAGGTTACTCGTACAAGGATGGTAAATTGCAGGTAACAAAGAAAACACTGTGAAAATAAAACGTAAAATAAAGCGGTCAACGAAAATACGGCTACCCGGCGTCTCCCCTCTCCACCTGTAGACAAGAGGAAACCCGGTGCCTTTGTACCTCCCCCGTGCTTCACCCTTGCCCACGTGAACCCCGCCCCTTACGCATTACCATGGTAACATATGGCTCCTACACCTGCAGCCTTGGCCATAGACTGTATTAAGTAGTCAACTAAGCGAGTGTGACGTCATCCATAGCGTTCAGTTCCAGTCAAATGAAGCTCGTCATCATCGAGTCTAGCGGTTCTAAGGGCGAATTTGGAGTCGAGTTCCACATTTGGAATCCCGACCACGAGGCTGTCGAAGGTAACGCCCCTTCCCGCCCACACAGTTGGTTTAGCGGGCAAAATGAGGACGTATTAGTGGATGGAGGGACAAACCTAATGACAGTTTGCATATAAAAATGTTCTTCGGCAAAGACTTTTCTAAATCAACATGACTTTAAATGCCTTCCTTCCTCCTTCCCATCTCCTTCCTGACAGTCTTTTCATTAAAATTCTTAAAATCTCAGCGCCCCATCACCCCCTGGAGAACTAAGTCTGGCCCACGGAACCCCCTTTGGGCACTCCCGCTTTAAACGTTGTATTGACAATATTACATCATTATCGTGTGTACAGTGAAAGCTTTGGACAGATTACTTTCTTTGACATTAAAACTGTGCTGAGTCAAGCATGAATACAAAGCCTCGAACATGTAAATGGGGTGATGACCTTTATCTGGTTGATTTCAGCCCTGGAATCGCCCATCTCTACTAAACAAAAGGTCAAACGTAGCTGTCAACTTGAAAACTACCACTAAATGACATCACAAGGTGCAACAGAGCATTCTGAGCTTTGGAGATGTAGTAATAAAGGATTACTCAAGCACAAAAACACAACTCCAGGTGTGTTTTTGAGGAGGTGAAGCTCACAAGAGTCAATTTTGTGTAATATAGGACCTTTAAACAGTTGCAGTGGTCGAGAGTTATTCCTCACTTCATTCAGAACATCCTGGTTATTCACTGCGTTTGCTGAGTTTTGCATCACGCTACAACAACTAGCATGCTAATACCCACTTCCTGATTATCGGACCATAAAAGCTGTTAGATGGAGACAGAACAGGGGACTTATTTTGACCTCAAGAGCTGATTATACAAAATATCTGTACTGGGGCAAGACCATAAAATTTGCATTTCAGAAACTTACTATACTTATATATACATTAAATACTATAATTACTTTACATTAAATACTATAAACTGATTATGCTGCACTGTCATTCCCACTCCTCAGTATGCTGTGATGGAAACAAAACTAAATCAAACTTTTACAATTTGCTACTAAACCAGAAAATGTGTAGTTTATTTTTGGGGTCTGGTAGTACTACAAACGTGCTACAGTAAAGGTGCACTGTGTAACTTTTCTGGAGGACAGGCCACTTGTTTGTCTCCATGGAGATTGTTTTGTCTGGCTCCAAGTATTTTTTTTACATGGAAAAACATGCAGTCTTGTTTTTCCATGCAGACTAATTGAGAAATGTTGTATAATGCCCCTTTAAACTGCTGATACTAAAAACTACTTCTTTAAGATTATTTTTAAAAGTTTGACTATGTGTAAACATAAGAGCACATTCACGACCAACATTTAAACGGCCAAATTATAGACACTTTGCCCAGATGGCACTAAAACGGACCGAACGGGATTTTATACAAGTAATCAACTAATATAAGACAGAATAACAACTCCAAATGCTAGATAATAAGGCCATAGAGGATTCTAGGGAAAAAATAAAATAAATACATAAATGCTAGTGTGCCTTTTATGAGCCAGACCAGAATGGTATCTTTGAAAAAAAAAAAAAAAAACATCAGTGGATCTGGACATTCATAAGAAATAGCCACCAGCTGTTCCTTAGCTAAATGTGACTAACAGACAACAATAATGAGCCCTGTCCCACTTTAAGCTCTGTGTCTGTATGACTGAGGCTAAGAGATCTGTCACATGACAGCTCGTCCAAACTGCTCCACAAAGCATGACTCAGACACTCCTCAAGCTGAGGCTGCAGAAGTAACCACAGCTTAGGACGACTGGTGGAAACAAGGATGCCAATCTGTGCCATAGGCCTGTCTGACCACCAACACTAACGCAGACACCACATTCACACCAGGTAACGTGGTCGTGCAGTCGTCTCACATCCAAGTGCCAAGCTCAGGACGTCTTTAGCGTCTGGGATCAGGTCAGTCCTGCAGCAGCTATGGCCAGGTATTTCTTTTGTAACTTGGCTTGGATGGCACCAACTGCTTGCCTCCATAGAGATAGATGAGTTTAATGTCATATTGTAGAACACTTTAGACAAAGCAATTGATTCTTTGCAGTGACATCATACTGGGGGTTCTGCATGTATGTCTATGGCAGAATGTTCACCAGTTCCCATGATATCATAATGTTCACATTAGAAAACACAACCTGATAAGTTTTTAGATGCTCTGAAAACTCAAGGAAAAAAAACACAAAATAAACTAGCTAGCTAGCAAATGCTAGTTTGTGACTGTGATTTTATGTGAGAGACTTAACATCACCCCACCTGTTGTAGTTTCAGTCAGTTCTTTTTGGTCAGATTGTGTTAAAACAAAGCTCAGATTAAAGTGTGGCTTGAGTAACAGAGCTTCAGACCGAGCAGTGCCTTTAGTTAGCATCACACCCCCATGCGATGTTGATGACATCAGTTGCAGCGTATCAAAAACGACTCTGTGGAGAGAAGCAGATGGCTCCATTGGGAAAAAAAAGTAATACATCCTTAAATACAGTAGTTTAACTTTTGTTCATTGTTCCTTCCCACCAGTACGACTTCCTCGTGTCCATAACTGAAGCATTTCCGGGCGTTCTTGTATCTGTGCCACATGTGTGTCTCTCGGAGCGTTCCTCTCCATCACGCCGCGGGCCGTCTCCTGGACCATGACCAGAGTGGAGGCGAAGGTTGGGGGAGCGCTTCCCATCGCACGAGCTGTCAGTCGAGTTCAAAGAGGGTTCACAGACAGACTGGGGCCTCACTTTGACATTAGCGGTCAAAGAAGCAGTCTTCAGCTCAGGTTCTCCTTCACTCTGTCTCCTGGAGTGACAGCGAAGAGGCCAGAAAGTACAGCCCACCCATGACAAGTCTGTGTGTTTGTGTTTTAGATGCTTCACACAAAATAAAGTGAAGGATGGACACGGGAAAGACAACTAACTTTGGCGGTTTAGAGCAGTGACGATACACGATGCTAAAATTTCAAACTCAGATTTCGATAAGGAACAAACTCGATACTAAATACTGATTCCGATGCCACAATGATCATTCATTTAGACAAAAGAATGTGATTTTTTTTTTATTAATATTTTTTAGCACATTTTAACAAATCACAACCCTTCCCACCCATCCATAGATCCTCACACACACACATATCCACACAAGTAAGTACAAACCAATATACAATATGAAAAATAACCGTACTAAAATAAACAAAAATAGATAAATAAAAAAATATATTCTTCCATCTTTTTAGTGGCTTTCTATTAGTCACCGTCTGCCCCCTCTCCACTGTACAGTCGTCACTAAAAATATTTAACGATAAGCTATGCTCCAGATCTGACATTTATGCACTCTACTTTCAATATGAACTTCTGCTGTTTTCATTGTAATAAGTTGTTAATATTCTCTACTTTATATAGTATTATATCTCTGTTATATGCATTATTACAACAATAACCTTTATAATCTTTACCATTTTTTATTATTATTGCTATTTAAGGCAAGGTACGTTTATTTGTATAGCACAATTCCAACACAAGGTAATTCAAAGTACTTTACAGAATAAGAAAGACACTGAAATCACACAAATGAAAACAATACAATTCAAACCTGTAACAGGACTTTAACCTGTTTTACTATCAGGACTTTAACCTGAACATGGAACCTTTCTTCGTGAGGGACTTTAACCCTCACCGGGGACTCTAACCCCTTAACAATATTACGCACCAGTTGGGGACTCTAACCCTGTGCTTTTATCATTTTTGAGGGACCCAAAACGCCCCAGGGAAGCGCTGTACACACCCAGCTACGTAGAGACACGTCTGCCCACTACACCAGCCCTTTATTACTTTGATTTCTGGTGTTGAGTATAAAGAATGTGATTTTCAACATTAAATGGTAGTACTTCCTTTGATATTTCCATGTGTCCTTATATCTGTGTAATCCCTCAGTGTCCAGTAGGTTCATAAAGGTCCCTGGGTGTAAACTAGTCTATGTGTCTTATACTATGCACAAGTATTCAGGAATGTTCATTTCTGTCCCGTGAATGTGACTTTTTTAGTATCGATACCAGCTCAAATGTGTATCTGGTATAATATTCCACAGTATGGCATAAAACGCATCTTTCATTTAAGGTTGCAGTGACTGAAGTACCGTGATTTCTCCCACAGACAATCAAATAAGTTGACAAAAAGCCATCCTGTTCTGTAGAAAAATGGTTTGGATCTGTACAAACATGAAATACATGTGATTCTTGTATTACTTTGTCAGCTCAGAGTTTAGTGTTTTTGTCAGTTCTTCTGCATATATTTAAAATGTGAACTTTGAACAGAATCCTACTATTTAAAGCCCCAGTATGTAACTTTTTTGCCAAAAATTAAATTAAAGGACTTTTTTTTTCATTATGGATGGACTTTTACTGCACTGAAAAACATGCTTTTCCACAAACTTTTATTTGGTCTGCTTGTTTCCATGGAAATGTTGTTCGTTTGGCTCTAATATTCCACAGTATGGCATGAAACATATATATCTCCATGGAGAACATCCCAAAGTGTGCTTTTAACTTTGTTCTCATGAAATCCTGCAGTTGACTTTCCACCCCCGAAAAGTTACATAATATCACTTTAAACATAAATGTCAAATCTAACTTCAGTTGCAATGCTTGTCAGAAAAATCCCAATTAGATATATTTCCAGCTCCTTCAGCGTCGGTTCACAGAGAAACACTAGAACAACCAAAGTGAGGCGAGATCGCTGATGGACAAGGACATATTGATTTTCCCATCTACCCATCTGCCTCTTAGTTCATATTTTGAATTCTTATTGGAGCATTTGTCAAAGATAAGCTTTTAAAATGTATTTCACCATCCTTCAAAACAGAAAAATGTGTTCAGTGTCAAAGATAGACGGTCCCAAAATGCAGCTATCATCTTTTCTTAAAATGGATGCTGGACCTATACCTCACTGACACAAAGTCAGCTCAGTGGATGACAAACTGCCCAAATTATAGTTTAGAATTATACAGCAGTGGGACGGTGATGCAAAAGTTAACCCGCCCTTGGAGTAGACCTCATTTTGACCCTTAAAGTTGCAAGTTTCGTGGAGTAAGGTCTGCTACCGGCTTGTCTCAGTATGGTATTAACATCTTTATCTTGCATATTGGCTGAATTTGATATTTTATTGCCGAAAATGCTTCGTTTGGTGCCTGTTACTTGCTACTTTAATGCCATACTGTGAAACATTCCAGGTTAAAAACACCCACATCGCCATGGAGAACAGGAGGTTTCGAATCTTCCACCAGAAAAGTACATAGTGCCTCTTTAGCTGAAACCTTCTTGTTGTGAGGTGAGATGGTATACACTCAACCATCATACAGAAATGATATAAAAATATTTGTGCCATCAGTCAACCATTATTACTCTGAATAAGGCTTGTGAAAACCTGCACGTATTTCGAAAAGTGCAGTTATGTCAATCATTGTAACACTAAGAATAAGAATAAGAACATTACTTCCTATACTGTATATTATCTTCACTTTATAAAACCCATTATTGCCCTGGAACGCTAGTATTTGTAAGAACAGCCTAAATATTTCAGCGTTTTAAAAAGGACCATGTAATTTTATGCAAATGGGATTAGTGTTTTCAATTATTTCTTCCGTGCCGATTACCACCACAAAAATAATTCCTGTTTATTTTTCCACCATATGTTCCATTAATACCAAAGGGTCATATTCATTACATAAAAACATGCTGATTACCGTGACCGTGAATACTCGCCGTGTTTAGCTCCATCCCTCTCTCTGTAAGACGTTAGCCAGATGTTGAACTCCGCCTCCCCTTCATAATTGTGCCATGTGTTTGTGTATGAACTACCTGATGAAGCTAGCTCCTACACATCTGGAACCAGCGAATGACCGCCATCGGGCGCAGCGTCCTTGCTACATCTGGGAGAGAGGAGGCGTGGGGGGGGGTTTGGTAGAGCGGGGAGAATTCACCAGGGAAATAAGAAACGTTTATGAGGCTGTACTACACGGAGAGATGACTTTGAACCAGGAAATGATCATGTTACTCAGACTCTATACGAACATGTTTGGGCTCTGAGGACAAACCTTAGGCTGCTGTATGTTATAAATAGATTTACACTACCCAATTTTCAAACCGTGAACCTAGAAAGTATGTATTGTCATTTATTTAAGTGGTTCTTAGCTTTCACAAACCCTGTGGCCCATCACACAATGACCCACAATGGCCCGAAGCACAGCCAGGAGAACCAAGAAGGGGCTCTGTGAGAAGCATATCAAGGTTCTGGAGTGACCAAGCCAGTCTCCAGACCTAAACCCAATAGAAAATCTTTGGAGGGAGCTCAAATTCCATGTTTCTCAGCGACAGCCCAGAAACCTGACTGATCTAGAGAAGATCTGAGTGGAGGAGTGGGCCAAAATCCCTCCTGCAGTGTGAGCAAACCTGGTGAAAAACTACAGGAAACGTTTGACTTCTGTAATTGACCTGTATTTTCTGTAAGCGCATGACCTCTGATCCAAAGGTTGGCGGTTCAAATCCTACTCTCAGCAGAAACATTGTTGGTAGCGCTAATATCCACTGACTCACAGGTTGATGGGGGGATTCCAGCTCCCACAGATGAATATTGTGTGTGTAAATGGGTGAGTGGTTCCTTGAAGGCAGAAGGTGTGGCTGGGTGTGTTGCCTCATGCTCAGTTTGAACCAAAAACGAGTCAGATTGAGTTAGATGAGGTTCGTGCAGTTCCTGGAAAATTTCCCAGTGATTAAATGGATCGTGTGCTGTTACATTGACCTCGGAGCGATGAGTCTCTTTTTCTCGGACACAGCAGCCGTCTGAAGCAGTTTTCAGGCGCGGAGACGAGTACTTCTCTGTGTGATCGTGTGTGAACTAGTGATGGGACTTTTGACTCTTTAATGGGATCCGAATCTTTTGGATCAGTTCATGTCAAAGAGATGCTCAAAAGACTTTTTATTTATAAGACAGAAGTCAATGTGAGAAATGACCAATGCTAAGATCTGTTTAAAATGGTACAAACTGAGGCTGGCAGTGAGTTTACCCTTTCAAATGATTCAAAATCGAAATAAAACTCACTCCCTACACACTACACACTCACTACAATCTTCATAATTTTAGAAATAACTGTTCCTCTGTGCTGATTCGTGTGTTGGTTCAGCACAATCAGGATACAAATGCACACAAATTAGAAAAGAAAAATGTGAAAGAAAAAGATTTGGCTCTTTTCAAAACTGAGATCTGAGGTTTTCTTTGGAGTTTGCATGTTCTCCCTGTGTTATTGATATTGTGAATGTGTGAGGATTTGACTGTCTAGTGTCTGTCTTTTGTCTTTGTGAATGGACTTCTCCAAAAAAAAAAAAAAAAAAAAAAGCTAAAAGAGATTCTGAGGTCAGTGGGACTTGTCTGGTCAAACAAAGGTTGGATCACACAGTACATGATTCAAATAAGGCCTCGTCACATTCACGCAGCCCCTTTGTGCTTCCACATCCACAGCGCCGTAATTACACCTGCAAAAAACAACATCTCCTCTGTTTATTATGTTGTCATGGTAACAGACAACACTTGAAGACAGAATAACATTAATCCAGAGCCGTCAGTCAAACCGAGCACCTCCAGACTCCAGTGCACTAACTAAATAAAATAAAAAAATAATAATAATAATTAAAAAAATAAATTAAAATAAAATAAAATAAAATAATAATAATAATAATAATAATAATAATAATAATAATAATAATAATAATAATAATAATAATAATAATAATAAAATAAAATAAAATGTAAATAAAAAATAATAAAAATTATAAATAAATAAATAATAAAAATAACACAAATCTGGAATTTCCCCACTGTGGGACTAATAAAGGCATATCTTATCTTAATGTCACAGTGGCTACAAGGCGGGTGACGTGTGGTGAGGTTCATGGCTGGTGAGGAGCTGATGTCGTCACAGTCAGATTTACAAACATATAAACCAGGTGTCCGCAAGTAAATTTGGCCCCGGGACAGTTTCTCTCCCAGTGACTTGGGGCCAGAATAATAATAATTTCAAAATAAAAGTTCCAAAGTCTGTATGAATATTACTGAAATAACTGAAATATTTGTTTTTAATTTTGGTTGCTTTTATTGCACTGAAAAAGTTGCATCTTTACTGTGAGGTAGAGCCACACTCTGACGTGATCTGGAGCAGCTTCTCGTCCCTGTTTCCATGAGAATGTTGTTCCTTTGGCTGTAATCTGTAACAGTTTGGCATAAAACGCATCTATCTCATGAAGAATGTTCCGAACTATGTTTTAACTTGTCCAATTTTTTTTTCCATAGAATCAAGCAGGTGATGTGCCACCTCCAGAAAGTTGGATACATTCAATTTTATTTTCGACTCAAATTCATCTTCAACTTCTCTTTATTTGTCCCCAAAGAGAAAAAAAAGCAGATACACAAATAAAAACATCCACCACATACCTCAAACACACACATGTACAGATACACACACACACACACACACACATGCAAATATACACATGCTGATACACACACACACACACACACCTACACACACACACACGCACACGTACACACACGTACACACACACACACGTACACACACACACACATACATACATACACACACACATACACACACACACACACACACACACACACATACTTTAAGGGACCTGATAAAATCTGTCAGTCACATCTCACTCTCTTCTGTCCTTTCTGGAGAGTCCGTTGCTTCATTGTTCACTTCACTTGTGGAGCTCATAAAACTTTGACTTGATGTTTCAGTCTCTTGGTTTTTGACTCTTACACCAGAAACAAATATTATTACATTATTATTATTATTGCAATAATAATTTCTATTGATAACGTATTCTTCTTATTATTATCTGGGAATAACTGCACATTCCTTTATTCAATGAAACTTTTTGTTTCCTCAAACCAGCCCAGAAGAATGTTCTGTAAAATAAACCTGAGTGTCAGAGCTGCACAGATTTTTAATCCTCAAACTCACTGTACAGATCTTTATTCATTTAACAGTTTCATGTCGCACTGTTGTATAAGACATAAACCAGGGACTGAAAAAACAGGCTGTGAAACCTAAGATCTGGGAAAAATAACATTTATACTAGTCTCCAATCTTTACTCTACTTATTTTTAAACCAGTAGTTTTCATATTCATGGTTTCAAACTAATGCAGCGTCCTCCGTGGTCAGAGCAATTAAGAAAATCAGATTTAAATTTCTGGTAAAGTGTACGCCACCTGCTTGTTTCTTTAGACACGTTATTAGAATGCTCCCAGTGTGGCAGTAAACCTAACTATCTCCATAGAGTCGAAATCGTCAGGCCAAGTTACAAGTCACATCTGTGGAGAGGTGACCCTGCTCACAGTAAGAATGCATGTTTTTCACACAACTTTTGAGCACTTTAAAAACGCCATAATTTATAATGTTAGATATTATAAATGAAGCTGTACTGTGTAGATTTCCAACAGACAAGCACAAAAGTAACATAATGCCCTTTTAAGTAAACTGTACAAAAAATATTTACATTTGTATAATCCTTTAAAAAAAACACATAAGAATTCCAAATCACCCTTCTTTTATTTATTGACAGATTTCTGGATATTCTTTCAGGGTGTTTTTCTGATTAGCTCCATCTTGTTCTTCATCTTCTGGAGACATGGTTCCTCTCCTCAGCTTCATCAGATCACAGGACGACTGCTGGTCTCTCCAAACCAGTCGCCATGTAAGGACAGAAAGAGACAGAGGTAAGACCTTGAGTAAACTTTAAAAGCAGATTCTATGAAATAATTATTTTCTTACCTAATTTTTGTGAACAGTTCTTGCTCTTCATCTTCTGGAGATACAAACTTTCTCGTCAGCTTCATTAGATCACATGGAAACAGAAAGAGAGACAGAGGTAAGACACTGAGTAAAGATTCAAAAGCAGCTTCTGTGGAATTATTATTATTTTCTTGCCTAATTTTTGTGATCAGCTCTTGCTCTTCATTTTCTGGAAACACGTTTTTTTTCTCAGTTTCCTCAGATCACAGGACGACTGCTGGTCTCTCCAAACCAGTCGCCATGTAAGGACAGAAAGAGACAGAGGTAAGACATTGAGTAAACTTTCAAAAGCAGATTCTATGAAATTATTATTTTCTTACCTAATTTTTGCGAACAGTTCTTGCTTTTCATCTTCTGGAAACATTTTTTTCTCCTCAGCTTCATGAAATCACATGGAAACAGAAGGAGAGACAGGGGTAAGACACTGAGTAAAGATTCAAAAGCCATTTCTGTGGAATTATTATTATTTTCTTACCTAATCTTCGTGAACAGTTCTTGCTCTTCATCTTCTGGAGACACAAACTTTCTCGTCAGCTTCATTAGATCACATGGAAACAGAAAGAGAAACAGAGGTAAGACACTGAGTAAACATTCATAACAAGATTTTATGGAATTATTTTTTTTTACCTAATTTTTGTGATCAGCTCTTGCTCTTCATCTTCTGGAAACACGTTTTTTTCTCATCAGCCTCATCAGATCACAGGACCATCGCTGGCTCCTCCAAACCCCATGTAAAAACAGAAAGAGAGACAGTGTTAAGACATTAAGTACACAAACGCAGCTTCTATGGAATCATCATTTTCTTACCTGTTGTTTCTTCTTTCTTACCTGTTTGTTTGATTATTATTATTATCAGTCAAATACTTTTGAAGTTCAGATAATTTACAATAAAACACCTAAACCTAAGTATAAATACAAACTCAGTATCTAATTTACAAAAAGAACAAAAAAACATGACATAATGTCTCAAACAAAACAACAAAAAGAGGAGAAACAGGGAGTGTCCCACCGACCCACGAGTCAGTGAACAAACCCAGACCTCCAGATACAATTATAAAGAGCAAATATAAAAGAGCCTACAATCAGACTGTTTACAGAAGGTATAGAATTATAATAACTAACTAATAAAAAAAAACTAAAACAATCAACAAAAAAAAAGAGGAGAAACAGGGAGTGTCCCACTGACCGGTGAGTTAGTGAACAAACCCACATCTCCAGATACTTTCACACTGACAGTACAAGTCAGTATATGTTACTGTTACAGTATGAGACTGTTCACAAAGGCTGAGAGTAAAATACCTACTGGATTTGAAATGGCACATTACCATCAGACATAACAGTTTGAATCCAACATAAACAGGAGAAAACAGTGAACAAAGCCACAGGTCCACATATTATTCACCCATGTGTTATTATGTGAGGAGTTGACATTTCCTCTGTACTCTAACTCATCACGGTGTGTTAGATATTAGTTATCTGCATAATATTTAAGCAGAACTCAGTCCATCAGGACGGAGGGAGCTGCAGTAGATGTGGTAGCTGCAGGTTAAAGGTCAGTACTGAGCTGCACTGAGCTGGTGGGGTCTAAAGCTTGTAGCTGTAAATAGATTGTCAAAATACCCCAAAGCCAGTCACACTCTGGACTCTTCAAAATCACTATTACATATGTAATGTAATATGAATACTACTAAAGCTTTTTTTTTGTATTTTGTGTATCTTTTTTTTTAACTTGAAACTTGAAACTTGAAAGTTTAAACTTGAAATTTTAAACTGGAAACTTTAAACTGGAAACTTTAAACTGGAAACTTTAAACTTTAAACTGGAAACTTGAAACTTTAAACTTTAAACTGGAAACTTGAAACAAACTGTCACACACAAACACTGTCTAACCCCTCCTATGCCCAGAAAAGCACACACTTAAAGTAAATGCAAGGTGTACTATGCAGGACATTCTGTCAAACTTTTACTTCAATGTGTTTTCAATTAAAACTCACTTTTTCAGTACAAAATACCTGAGGCCCAATCACATAATACATGTATTATATGATTATGTGGCCATAGGCTCTGTCTCTGTGGTTAAGAATCACTCAATGAGAAGAAGGCCAATCACAGAACTTTATATTTTGTCATCAAGGTTTCTTAGGTTTTTATGAAGTCCTATATAATAATCCTTGCATTTTTTATTACTTAAAAAATGTTAATGAAAAAATGTTAAAAAGTTTTTAAAAAGTTAAAGTACAAGGCGTACTATGCAGGAATTTTCTGTAAAACTGCAATACTTAGATTTAATTCAGAATAGTAATTAACACTAAACTAAAAAGAAAAGATTAGGTTTTTATATCATCAATGTTTGTCGTTTAATGAAATCCTGCATAGCATTCCTTAACTTCAATCTACTGATTTTTTTTTTTTTTTTAAATCAACCAAGAAAGAAATCAATGTGGTGGGCGCGGCTGAAGTTGGTAAATGCCGGCGCAGTGAGCCAAGCTCTGAGTCTCAGTGGCTGAGTACAGTCCTCGTCCAACTCAGAGTCTCGGTGGTGGTGCCAGTAGGACCTGAAGCCTCTGGACGTCCCCAGCAGAGGTGGGGGGGCCGGGGGATCAGCCTGGTAGGAGGAGGCGAGGCGCGGCGGAGGAGCAGGAGAAGGGCAGCGTGCTCGCTGCTGAAGAGAGTGGGTCGGGGCACGACCCTCTGGCTCCACAGCTTGAGCAGGAGACGAGCCTCTTCTGTCTCTTCTTCCTCTTCAGGGAGACTCACGCAGCGCTCTTCATCAGTTGACCGTAGTCAGTCCCAGTCCATGTCCTCAACCTCGTCAAGTGCAAGTCTGGAACCACCTACCTTTGACTCACCTGGTCCTGGACCAGAGGGTCCCGACGGCCCCAACGGCGCCAACGGCCCCAGCGGCCCCAACGGCCGACAGCGGCTCCGACGGCTCCGACGGTCCCGACGGTCCACAGCCTCTGCAACAGGTTTAGAGCATGTCAGACTACTACCACAGACTCTAATGACTACTACGATTACTACTATGACTACTATTTGTTTTTGGAATAAATCCCCCTCCCCCCTAAAAAATCATAGTAATAATGATAACGATAATAATAATGATAGTAGTAGTAATAATAATAATAATGAATAAATAAAAACCCCAATCTTGAGCTCAAGGTGACAAGATCAAGACATACATATGTTTGTATGTGTGCATGCACGCACACAAGCGTATATACACATGCCCACACACGCACACACAAAAACAATGCAGAGTGTCATAAGGGGCACGTGAAGGGATAAAAAAAAAAATAATAATAATACATGTATTATATTATTGGGTGGACATGGGCTCCATCCCCATGTTTAAGAATCACTCAATGAGAATACATCAGACGACCCAAGTACAAGCCTGTAACCACCTAACTCTGACTCACCTTGGTCCTCCTCGTCTGAGGAGTAGAGGTCTGGACGCAGAAGACGACGGTCCACAGCCTCTGCAACAGGTTTGACAATGTTAAACACCCTTTAAATTGTAACTAGAGCGAGTCAGACTACTACCACAGACTCTAATGACGATGACGACTACTCCTCACTCCTCACACTTAAGTAACATATCAAAGAGGCCTATGTTGTACATCTCGATGGGACAGACTTTGTAGGCATGATTAGTTATTTTGATTCTTATGTCCAAACTAACTAACAGTCCAAACTGTAGGTGCATAACATCACTTCTGACCAGTTCAAATGGCCTATTTACTGCTACAGCTACTGTTTCACTGGTGCTTAACTCAGTATTTTTTATCTTTTGTATAAGAACAAAACCAAGATGGCAATATTAAGATTGTGTCCCCCCCAACAAAAAAAAAAGAATACCAATATAAAACATTTCTATTATAGAAAAAAATCCCCAATCTTGAGCTCATGGGCTCCACATGAACAAGATCAAAACATACATTTGTTTGTACGCACACACACTACCAAAAACAAAAAACAAAAAAAAAACAACAACAACGCATAATACATAGCTACAAAGTCATGGGCTTCCGTCCCTATGTTTAAGAATCACTCAGTGAGAATACATCAGACGACCCAAGTACAAGCTTGTAACCACCTACTCTTACTCACCTCGGTGGTCCTGGACTGGGGAGCAGAGGACTGGGGAGCAGAGGACTGGACGGGTCTCCATCAGAAGGTCTGGAAGGTCCCAACAGTCCACAGCCTCTGCAATAGGTTTGACAATGTTAAACACCTTTTAAATTGTAGCTAGAGCAAGTCAGACTACTACCACGACTACTACTGCTCCTTCTCACAGCTGCTTAAGTAACACAAGAGGCCTGTGTTGTAGATCTGGATGGGCCAGACTTTGTAGGCACGATTTGTTATTTTGGAATCTTGTGTCCAAACTAACTAACAGTCCAAACTGTAGGTGCATGACATCATTTTTTGTGATTAAAATTTAAAAAATACAATTAAAATAAAATAAAAGTCACTACCCAAGTCACTTTAGGGAGATGTATATCTATATGTATATATGTGTGTATATTAGAGTTTATTTTTAAGTCTATTTCTTAAATTATTTCTAGCTATTTATCTATTATCTTGTTTTATTTTTTATCTGTTTTTTTGCATGTACGATTTTCCTTCTGTTCTCTATGTGTGCGGTGCAATGCTGGAATTTCCCCACTGTGGGACTAATAAAGGCATATCTTATCTTATCTTAAAATCCCCAATCCTGAGCTCATGGTGACATCCTACACCCCCTCCCTGGGCTCCACATGAACAAGATCAAGACAGACATATTTGCCTGTAACCAACTAACTCTGGCTCACCTTCGTCGTCCTCATCTGAGGAGTAGAGGTCTGGATGATCCCGAGGGTTCCAAAGGTCCACAGCCTCTGCAACAGGTTTGACAATGTTAAACACTTTTTAAATTGAAGCTAGACCAAATCAGACTACTACCACATACTCTAATGACTACTACTACTATCCAAATCCCTACTTATGCTAAGCTAAAATCACAGAGTTTTATTTTACAACATGAAACAATCCGTTGCAATTGTAATTCATTTTGTGACAAAAAAAAGCATAGTCCATCAAACGCCGCTGGATGCGGAAGATGCGGTTCTTCCTCCGCAGATACACGCTCCGAGCCGGGCAGGCAGAGCAGTCCGCGCCGGGAGAGAGCCTCGGGCTTGGAGCAGAAAAGCTGCCTCTCTGATGTGGAGCTCTTGTGTTTAAGGGCACTGGTCACACAAGACTGTTATTCAAAGATACACGCAACACTGATGGGGTATAATGCGTAACAAATGTTGTCTATGTTTGTAATGTTTTGGGTTTTTTTTTCCAGATATTATATTTAATCAGTTTCAGAAATGATTATGATCTTATACTGAAATAAGTTGATGGCGCAGTGAGACAAATGAGGGAGCTCTGACTGGCACAGCGCGGGGAGTAGACCCAGTCTTTATAAGCTCCATACACCTCTAATGACCTGCTCAAATTAAAGCAAAACAACAGCGTGCTATGGAGATAAAACATGTTCAGAGCATTTTTAAAACGCCAAAACAACAGCTCTGTTTTATGGAGATAGAACATGGCCAGAGCATTTTTTAAACTGTCCAGTTTAAAACGGCCGCGGGCGCCATTTTGTTTCACTCCAGCTCTGATGAATTTCGATGCCCACAAAAGAAAACACCTGATTTTCCCATCAAATGTGATGATAATCTTCACTTCTTAGTCGTTGCGGAATATATTTAGACCAGTTTACACCAACACTTTCATCATTATCCAAAATAAAATAATCCAATAAAAGTCTCAACGTATCAATGTAGCTGTCAATGCTCATAAACCTGAGGGACTATATAATGTTAAGAGCTTTTGTAGCATAGTGGACACAAAACTGTTCTTAAGACATTAAGTATTTACTATGTTTGTTAATATTGATCATAGTTTATCATAACTGAATGATATTTGATGGTTTTACCTCCTGGGGGGGTTGCTGCCAGAAGAGGGGCAGCGCACGGATGAAGCGGGCGAGCCAGGGCGCGAAGAAACGAGCATCGTAAAAACTTTTCACTCTTGCAAAAAAAAAGTGACTAACAGAGAGTTAGAAAATGTTGGCGACTGTGTTTACAACCCGGGAAAGGGCAAATAGAGATGAATACCCAAAAGTCACGTACAAGTTGTCCAGCTACTGAGCCGTTTCAGGTGAACAGTAGGCAAGTCCGTGACAGGAGCAGCACGCGCTTATATAGTGCGGCTGGGGTACTATAGCACCGACGTACCGCCTGACCCGTCGCGTGACCCCCCAACACGGTAAACCAACGTTACATGTAACTGCGTATCGCTATCCATAATCCACCATTTCACTCAAACTAGTCTCTGGAAACTAGCTCACTATTTGAAATGACGCCTGCTATAAAAACGAGTGTATTAAATCACTGGAAACGTGAGACGGCGGTAGCGAGGTCACTAGACATTACGCTGGCCTAGTTGTCCATCGTGCATGCACATAACACCATTAGGGCAGTGTGGGAATCATTACTTCAACATGTTAAATTTAGGTTTATTATGAAAATGTAATATGTATACCAAAAAAGTCAGACTGGCAGTAAATTTTAAAACAACCTCTCATGTAGATAATTCAACTTGATGTTTGAAAATGTTTGAAATAAAGTGTAGAGTGAAACCGAGGGTAGATTAGCACAATAACATTATCTAACAGAGCTAAAAATTCTTATTTAGAGTGCAACAGCAACCTAAAACAACTCTTTTTCACTCCCCCCCCACATCAACACAGCAGATTTAAACATTCAATATAAATTTAATAATCACAATTGTTAGTTAAACGTGGTTTGAGTATTAGATGTACTTTGAACATGGAAGGAAGTGCTAATGCAAACACATGCTAGCTAGCGCTAGCTTCGACAAGGTATAAATATAGCTACATATTTCTCCTTTAGCTAACCTCCACTTAAATATACTATTGTTTGTCTCTTTCAACTGCCAGAGCCATTTCACTCGTGCATTTGGACACCAGTAATCTCAAATAATTAAGCACTATAGATAAATTCTTTCTAATACATTTTGAGGAACTCGTTTTACTTTCAACATGAAATTGGGTAATGCTAAACATGCTA
>JAIEZT010000163.1:0-104628 GCA_019594935.1 Periophthalmus modestus | reverse complement strand
GTCATAGACATCGAAATTTGGTACACATATTCCACTCATCACCTGAACAAAAAAGCCAATGGAGACATACCTCTATTTCCAGCCGTGCAGGTGTGGAAAATGTCATAAGATGCTCCTCAGTGCGAATGAATGGAGTAGTATTACTCAATCGCTGTTTTTGGTGGGAGGGGGCGATGTAAGCCGGGAACGAGAGGCGCGAACTCCCACGGTGAGCGTGGTTGGCGTGTACCCCGCGTTTGCAAGGGTGGCGAGGGCCTTATCACTGCTTGCAGTTTTAATTAGGCCCGAGCCGATAGACAACGATCCCGGCGAGGGACCATTAAAACCCGCGTCCGAAACGGGGAAAATGGCAAAAATGCAAGTGGTTTAAAAACGCTCCCCGACATGCCAGGTGAGTGGTGTCAAAAATTAGAAACTCGCCAAGCTCTAATTGTCACCGGGGGTGAAGACCCGCGAAAAAAAATAACGAAAGACGACTCGGTAGCGCCACACCCAGGAAAAAGGAAATCAAACTTTGATTTTTCATTGGGCCTATGGGAGCCCGACTCGGAAAAAATTCGACGTGAAAAATCTGAGACTCGCATCAAAAATAGAACATGTTCGGGACATGACAAAAATGATATTATGGCCGGCCGCCCTTAAAATGTACAGGAATTCGGCCATATTGGATCAAAACCCGGTGATGACAAAAGCGCACCCGGGGGACCCTCACTTTCAGGACATCTCCTCGCACAGTTTTTCATCACAAACACTTCAAATTTGGCCAAAACCCACCCACTAAACCCATGTGAGATTAAAGATCATCAATTATATTTGAATATGACTTTGGGTGTGGTCATGGTTAATTTTATACAAAAATCGCAATTTTTGGAATATTTCAAAAAAGTTTTCTAAAATATTTCTCGTTCACACATTTTTTGTTGGGAAAACGCTAATACAGCGTTTATGCACATTGTGAGCTGAACACAATGATATGCAAATCATGGCTTTATCTCAGAAAATGACTCTCTAGGCGCCCTCTTCAATTTTCATTTTCAAAATTCATAGAAGACAATCGATTTTGTCGTGGACTTCTGAAAAAAAATTCACAGGGGCCTTATTTGTGATGGGGCACAATGTGAGAAAGTTCACATGACTGTAGCTTTTATGGTTTAGGAGAAAAATAATGGGTCGAGAAATCAGTTTCCATTATTATTAGCCCGAGCCGGAGACAACGTCCCGGCGAGGGACTCATTAAAACCCGCGTCCGAAACGGGGAAATGGCAAAAATCAAGTAGTAAACACGCCCCGACATGCCATGAGTGGTGTCAAAAATTAGAACTCGCCAAGCTCTAATTGTCACCGAAGACCCCGAAAAAAAATAACGAAAGACGACTCGGTAGCGCCACCTCAAACTTTGATTTTCATGGGGCCTATGGAGCCCGACTCGGAAAAAAGTGAATCTAAAAATCTGAAACTCACATCAAAAAATAGAACATGTCGAGACATGACAAAAATGATATTATGGCCCCGCCATAAAATGTACAGGAAGTCGGCCATATTGGATCAACCCGGTGATGACAAAAGCGCACACACCCTCTCACATTCAGGACATCTCCTCGCACAGTTTTCATCCACAAACACTTCAAATTTGGGCCAAAACCCACTAAACCCATGTGGGATTAAAATCATCAATTATATTTGAAAATGACTTTGGGTGTGGGTCATGGTGAATTTTCTACAAAATCGCAATTTCTGGAATATTTCAATAAAATATTTTCTCTTTCACAATGTTTTTTGTTGGGAAAACGCTAATACAGCGTTTTATGCACATTTGTGAACTGAGCACAATGATATGCAAATCATGGCTTTTATCTCACAAAATGACTCTCTAGCGCCCCTCTTTTCAAATTTCATTTTCAAAAATTCATAGAAGACAATCGATTTGTCGTGGACTTGTGAAAAAATTCATAAAGGCCTTATTTGTGATGGGGCAACACAATGTAAGAAAGTCACATGACTGTAGCTTTTATAATGGTTTAGGAGAGAAAAAAAATGGGTGGAAAATCAGTTTCCATTATTATTATTCTTTTTCTTATTATTATTATTTTTACACGGCCCCGCTTCGAAGCCCATTTTTGACCCCCTGAACGTAACGAAAAACTCAATGTATTGGACCCAAAATTCAAGGTTGGTGAAAAATTAATTATTTTGATGTTCAAAAAAATTAATATTTCAAAATGACCCAGTAGCGCCACCTCAAAAATCAAAAACATTACGGCAATGACAGGCCTTTTTCATCGTAGACAAATGAAATTTGGTAGAACCATAGAACATGTCAAGACAAGTAAAAAAATTATATTATGACCCCACCCTAAACCCTACAGGGAGTCGGCCATTGTGGGCGGAACACAATTTTTTTTTGAAATTTTTAACTCTCACGTTTGGATTTTTTACGCTGTGGATTTTCATTCAAGAAAATTGCAAATTGGTGAAAATAAAACTAGACCCATGTGGGATTAGAGCCGACTATCTTTGGATTTTTCTAACAACATCATAAAATGTGGGCGTGGCCAGCCTGCAAAAAAAAAATCCATTTTTTTTCAAGTATTAAATTGTACATAACTCAAACATGCAGCGTCCTATTTCCCCGGCATTAATATACATTTTGTTCAAAATCTTGATCTGAGTGCATAGACATACAGTTAAAATTGTTTAGACATTAAATCGCTCCACAGCGCCCCCTTGAACTTTTGAAATGGGACCCAAAAAATTACTTTGTCAAAAAAATTTGAAATTTGGCATGGACATTTCTATCCCCATACTGAACAAAAAAGCCAATGAGAACATAACTCTATTTGCAATAGTGTTGCCATGGCAACCACCGAAACCTCTCATTGAAATACATTGGTTTTGGTTAAATGGGATGAAAAAAATTTACTTTGTCATAGACCATTCAAATTTGGTACATGTATTCCACTCATCATACTGAACAAAAAAGCCAATGAGAACATACCTCAATTTTCAACTATGTTCCCGTTGTAACGTCATAAATGTGTCATTGAAATGAATGGGGTTCAAGAGTACTGGACTTTGTTGTCGACTAAATAGATGCTCTGCACTAATCCAACTATGACCCCAAATTTAAGGTTCGTGACAAAGTTGGTATTTTTGATGTATAAAAATTAAATGTTACAAAATGACTCAGTAGCGCCACCTCAGATTTCAAAATACATTACGGCAATGACAGACCTTTTTTCATCGTAGACAAATTAAATTTGGTAGAACCATAGAACATGTCAAGACAAGTAAAAAATTATATTATGACCCCACCCTAAACCCGACAGGAAGTCGGCCATTGTGGACGGAACACAATTTTTTTGAAAGTTTAACTGTCACGTTTGAATTTTTTACGCCATGGATTTTCATTCAACAAACTTGAAAAAGTGGACAAAATGAACTAGACCCCGTGTGGGATTAAAGTTGACTCACTTGAATTTTTCTAACGTCATAAAATGTAGGTGTGGCCAACATGCAAAGAAAAACTGGCGTTTTTTTTCAAGTATTAAATTGCACCTAACACGAACATGCAGTGTCCTTGTTAACCGGCATTAATATACATTTTGGTCACAATGTTTATCTGAATGTAATGATATACAGTTTACATAGATGAGACAATCCATTGCTCCACAGCGCCCCCTGGAAATTTTGAATGGGACCCAAAAAATTTTACTTTCTCAAAAACATTTGAAATATGGCATGGACATCCCTATCTCCATACTGAACAAAAAAGCCAAAGAGAATATACCTCTATTTGAAAGTGTGTTGCCATGGTTACGACCGACATTTCTCATTGAAATACATGGGTTTTTGGTTAACTGGGATGAAAAAAAATACTTTGTCATAAATCACTGAAATTTGGTACACATATTCCCACTCATCATACTGAACAAAAAAGCCAATGAAGACATACCTCTATTTCTAACCCCGTGCAGACATGAAAATGTCATAATGCTCTCATTGGAATGAATGGAGTAGTATTACTCAGTCGCTGTTTTTGGTGGGAGGGGCGATGTAAGCGGGAACGAGAGGCGGAACGAGAGGCGCGAACTCCGCGGTGGCGCGAACTCCGCGGTTGCGCGAACTCCGCGGTGGCGTGAACCCCGCGGTCGCAAGGGGTGGCGAGGGCCTTTATCACTGCTTGCAGTTTTAATTATTAGGCCCGAGCCGGAGACAACGTCCCGGCGAGGGACTCATTAAAACCGCGTCCGAAACGGGGAAAATGGCAAAAATCAAGTGGTTAACACGCCCCGACATGCCAGTGAGTGGTGTCAAAAATTAGAACTCGCCAAGCTCTAATTGTCACCGAAGACCGCGCGAAAAAAAAAAAAAACGAAAGACGACTCGGTAGCGCCACCTCAAACTTTGATTTTCATTGGGCCAATGGGAGCCCGACTCGGAAAAAAGTCGACTGAAAAATCTGAGACTCACATCAAAAATAGAACATGTCGGGACATGACAAAAATGATATTATGGCCCCGCCCTAAAATGTACAGGAAGTCGGCCATATTGGATCAAACCCGGTGATGACAAAAGCGCACACCCTCACATTCAGGACATCTCCTCGCACAGTTTTTCATCACAAACACTTCAAATTTGGCCAAACCCACTAAACCCATGTGAGATTAAAGATCATCAATTATATTTGAATATGACTTTGGGTGTGGTCATGGCGAATTTTATACAAAATTGCAATTATTGGAATATTTCAATAAAATATTTCTCTTTCACACATTTTTTGATGGGAAAACGCTAATACAGCGTTTATGCACATTTGTGAGCTGAAACACAATGATATGCAAATCATGACTTTATCTCACAAAATGACTCTCTAGCGCGCCTCTTCAATTTTCATTTTCAAAAATTCGTAGCAGACAAGCGATTTGTCGTGGACTTGTGAAAAAATTCACAGCGGCCTTATTTGTGATGGGGCACAATGTGAGAAAGTCACATGACTGTAGCTTTTATGGTTTAGGAGAAAAATAATGGGTGGAAAATGCGTTTCCATTATTATTATTATTCTTTTCCTCGCGACTTCAAAACCATTTTTGACCCCCTGAACGTTAACGAAAACTCAATTTTATTGGACCCAAAATTCAAGTCTGGTGAAAAATTAATTATTTTGATGGGCAAAAAAATTAATGTTTTAAAATGACTCAATAGCGCCACCTCAAAAATAAAAAAACATTACGGCAATGACAGGCCTTTTTCATCGTAGACAAATGAAATTTGGTAGAACCATAGAACATGTCAAGACAAGTAAAAAATTATGTTATGACCCCACCCTAAACCCTACAGGAAGTTGGCCATTGTGGGCGGAACCCACTTTTTCCAATATTTTAACTCTCACATTTGGATTTCTTACGCTGTGGATTTTCATTCAAGAAACTTCCAAATTGGGCAAAAGGAACTAGACCCATGTGGGATTCCAGTCTCCTACCTTGGATTTTTCTAAGTCATAAATTGTGGGTGTGGCCAGCCTACCAAAAAAAAAGCTCTTTTTTAAAGTATTACATCGCACGTAACTCAAACATGCAGTGTCCCATTTCCCGGCATTAATATACATTTTGTTCAAAATCTTGATCTGAGTGCATACATATACAATTTATAGGGGTTAGACATTACATTGCTCCACACCGCCCCCTTGAACTTTTGAATGGGACCAAAAAAATTACTTTGTCATAAACATTTGAAATTTGGCATGAAGATGTGGCTTGACATACTGAACAAAAAAGCCAATGAGAACATACCTCTATTTGTAACTATGTTACCGTGGTAACCGTGGAAATGGTCAGAAATGTGTCATTGAAATGAATGGGGTTCAGAGTACTGGCCTTTGTTGTCGACTAAATAGATGCTCTGCACTAATCCAACTATGACCCTAAATTCAAGGTTGATGAAAAAATCTGTATTTTCTTGTGCAAAAAAATTAATGCTTCAAAATGACTCGGTAGCGCCACCTCAAAGTTCAAAGTACATTACGGCAATGACAGACCTTTTCCATCGTAGACAAATGAAATTTGGTAGAACCATAGAACATGTCAAGACAAGTAAAAAATTATATTATGACCCCACCCTAAACCCTACAGAAGTCGGCCATTGTGGGCGGAACCCCATTTTTTTTTTTAAATTTTAACTCTCACGTTTGGATTTTTTACGCCATGGATTTTCATAAAAAAAACTTGAAAATTGGTCAAAATGTACTAGGCCCATGTGGGATTAAAGCCGACTCACTTGGATTTTTCTAAGTCATAAAATGTGGGTGTGGCCAACATGCGAAAAAAAATTGCGTTTTTTGAACTATTACATTGCATCTAACTCAAATATGCAGTGTCCTGTTAACCGGCATTAATATACATTTTGGTCACATTTTTCATCTGAATGTAATGATATACAGTTTACACAGCTGAGACAATCCATTCCTCCACAGCGCCCCCTTGAAATTTGAATTGGACCCAAAAAAATTTTACTTTTTCAAAATATATTTGAAATTTGGCATGGACATTCCTATCCCCCATACTGAACAAAAAGCCGAAGGGAACATACCTCTATTTCCAAGTGTGTTGCCATGGCAACAACCAACATCTCTCTTTGAAATACATGGGTTTTGGTTAACTGGGATGAAAACTATTTACTTTGTCATAAACCATTGAAATTTGCTACACATATTCCACTCATCATACTGACAAAAAAGTCAATGAAGACATACCTCTATTTCCAACCGTGCAGGTGTGAAAATGTCATAAATGCTCTCATTGGAATGAATGGAGTAGTATTACTCAGTCGCTGTTTTTTTGGTGGGAGGGGCGATGTAAGTGGGAACGACAAGCGCGAACTCCGCGGTCGCGTGAACCCCGCGGTCGCAAGGGGTGGCGAGGGCCTTTATCACACTGCTTGCAGTTTTAATTATTCTTATTCTTATTATTATTTTTACGGCCGCTTTGAAGCCATTTTTGACCCCTTGAACGTTAACGAAAACTCAATTTCATTGGACTCAAAATTCAAGGTTGGTGAAAAATTAATTATTTTAATGTGTAAAAAATTAACGTTTTAAAATGACTCAATAGCGCCACCACCTCAAAAATCAAAAACATTGCGGCAATGACAGACCTTTTTCATCGTAGACAAATGAAATTTGGTGGAACCATAGAACATGTCAAGACAAGTAAAAAAATATATTATGACCCCACCCTAAACCCTACAGGAAGTCGGCCATTGTGGGCGGAACCCCATTTTTTTGAAATTTTAACTCTCACGTTTGGATTTTTTACGCCATGGATTTTCATTCAAGAAACTTGCAAATTGGTCAAAAGGAACTAGACCCATGTGGGATTCCAGTCTCCTACCTTGGATTTTTCTAACTCATAAATTGTGGGTGTGGCCAGCTTACCAAAAAAAAGCTCTCTTTTTAAAGTATTACATCGCACGTAACTCATACATGCAGTGTCCTGTTTCCCGGCATTAATATACATTTTGTTCGAAATCTTGATCTGAGTGCATACATATACAATTTATATAGGTCAGAGACATTACATTGCTCCACAGCGCCCCCTTGAACTTTTGAATGGGACCAAAAAAATTACTTTGTCGTAAACATTTGAAATTTGGCATGGACATGTGGCTTGACATACTGAACAAAAAAGCCAATGAGAGCATACCTCTATTTGTAACTATGTTACCGTGGTAACCGTGGAAATGGTCATAAATGTGTCATTGAAATGAATGGTGTTCAGAGTACTGGACTTTGTTGTCGACTAAATAGATGCTCTGCACTAATCAACTATGACCCAAAATTCAAGGTTGGTGAAAAAAATTGGTATTTCAATGTGAAAAAAAAAATTAATCTTGCAAAATGACTCAGTAGCGCCACCTCAAAGTTCAAAATACATTACGGCAATGACAGACCTTTTTCATCGTAGACAAATGAAATTTGGTAGAACCATAGAACATGTCAAGACAAGTAAAAAATTGTATTATGACCCCACCCTAAACCCTACAGGAAGTCGGCCATTGTGGGCGGAACCCCATTTTTTTGAAATTTTAACTCTCACATTTGGATTTTTTACGCCATGGATTTTCATTCAACAAACTTGCAAATTGGTCAAAATAAACTAGGCCCATGTGGGATTAAAGGCGACTCACTTGGATTTTTCTAAGTCATAAAATGTGGGTGTGGCCAACATGCGAAGAAAAATGGCGTTTTTTCAAGTATTAAATTGTACGTAACTCAAACATGCAGTGTCCTGTTAACCGGCATTAATATACATTTTGGTCACAGTGTTCATCTGAATGTAACGATATACAGTTTACATAGATGAGACAATCCATTGCTCCACAGCGCCCCCTGGAAATTTTGAATGGGACCCAAAACATTTTACTTTGTCAAAAACTTTTGAAATTTGGCATAGACATCCCTATCTCCATACTGAACAAAAAAGCCAATGAGAACATACCTCTATTTGCAATAGTGTTGCCATGGCAACGACCGAAACCTCTCATTGAAATACAATGGTTTTGGTTTAACTGGATGAAAAAAAATTTACTTTGTCATAGGCCATTCAAATTTGGTACACATATTCCCACTCATCACACTGAACAAAAAAAGCCAATGAGAACATACCTCTATTTGTAACTATGTTACCGTGGTAACGTCATAAATGTGTCATTGAAATGAATGGGGTTCAGAGTACTGGACTTTGTTGTCGACTAAATAGATGCTCTGCACTAATCCAACTGTGACCTAAAACTCAAGATTGGAGAAAACTTTAGTATTTTTGATGTATAAAAAAAAATTAATGTTTTAAAATGACTCAATAGCGCCACCTCAAAGTTCAAAATACATTACGGCAATGACAGACCTTTTTAATCGTAGACAAATGAAATTTGGTACAACCATAGAACATGTCAAGACAAGTAAAAAATTATATTTTGACCCCACCCTAAACCCAACAGGAAGTCGGCCACTGTGGGCGGAACCCCATTTTTTTGAAAATTTAATTCTCACATTTGAATTTTTTACGCCATGGATTTTCATTCAACAAACTTGGAAATGGGACAAAATGAACTAGGCCCATGTGGGATTAAAAGGCGACTGTCTTGGATTTTTCTAAGTTATAAAATGTGGGTGTGGCCAGCCTGCAAACAAAAATGGCGGTTTTTGAAGTATTAAATTGCACCTAACGTAAACATGCAGTGTCCTCTTGACCGGCATTAATATATATTTTAGTCAGAATGTTACTCTGAACCTAATGTTATACAGTTTACATAGCTGAGACAATCCATTGCTCCACAGCGCCCCCTTGAAATTTTGAATGGGACTGAAAAAAATGACTGCGACAAAAACATGTGAAATTTGGCAGGCACATGTGGCTTCACATACTGAACAAAAAAACCAATGAGAACATACCTCTTGTAACTATGTTACCGTGGTAACGTCATAAATGTGTCATTGAAATGAATGGAGTTCAGAGTATTGGACTTTCTTGTTGACTAAATAGATGCTCTGCACTAATCCAACTATGACGTAAAATTTGTAAGTTGGTGAAATATGTAATCTTTTTTGAGGCAAAAAAATGTACGTATCATTGTGACTCAATAGCGCCACCTCAAAGTTTAAAATACATTACATCAATGACAGACCTTTTTCATCGTAGACAAATGAAATTTGGTAGAACCATAGAACATGTCAAAACAAATAAAAAATTATATTATGACCCCACCCTAAACCCCACAGGAAGTCGGCCATTGTGGGCGGAACCCAATTTTTTCCAAATTTTAAATGTCACTTTTGAATTTTTTACGCCATGGATTTTCATTCTAGAAACTTGGAAATTGGTCAAAATGAACTACAGCCATATGGGATTAAAGGTGTTTGTCTTGGATTTTTTTCTGTCATAAAATGTGGGTGTGGCCAGCCTGCCAAGAAAAAAGCCATTTTTTTAAGTTTTAGATTGCGAATAATTGAGACATGCAGCGTCCCATTTCCCGGCATTAATGTACGTTTTGTTGAAAATGTTGATCTGAACGCAACGACATACAATTTACATACATCAGACATTACATTGCTCCACAGCGCCCCCTTGAACTTTTGAATGGGACCAAAAAAATTACTTTGTCAAAAACATTTGAAATTTGGCATGGACATCTGGCTTCACATACTGAACAAAAAAGCCAATGAGAACATACCTCTATTTGCAACTATGTTACCGTGGTAACATGATAAATGTGTCATTGAAATGAATGGGGTTCAGAGTACTGGACTTTGTTGTCGACTAAATAGATGCTCTGCACTAATCCAACTATGACCTAAAATTCAAGGTTGCCAAAAAATGTAATATTTTAATGTGGAAAAAAATGAATGCTTCAAAATGAGTCAATAGCGCCACCTCAAAGTTCAAAATACATTACGGCAATGACAGACCTTTTTCATGGTAGACAAATGAAATTTGGTAGAACCATAGAACATGTCAAGACAAGTAAAAAATTATATTATGACCCCACCCTAAACCCTACAGGAAGTCGGCCATTGTGGGCGGAACCCCATTTTTTCTTAATTTTAACTCTCACGTTTGAATTTTTTACGCCATGGATTTTCATACAACAAACTTGCAAATTAGTCAAATAGAACTAGACCCATGTGGGATTAAAGACGAGACACTTGGATTTTTCTAAGTTATCAAATGTGGGTGTTGCCAGCCTTGTAAGAAAAAAGCCATTTTTTGAAGTATTAAATCGTACGTAACTCAAACATGCAGCGTCCTATTTCCCGGCATTAATATACGATTTGTTCAAAATCTTGATCTGAATGCATAGACATACAATTTAAAATTTTTAGACATTATATTGCTCCACAGCGCCCCCTTGAAAATTTGAATGGGACCAAAAAATTTTACTTTTTCAAAAACATTTGAAATTTGGCATGGACATCCCTATCACCATACTGAACAAAAAAGCCAATGGGAACATACCTCTATTTCCAAGTGTGTTGCCATGGCAACGACAGACATTTCTCATTGAAATACATGGTTTTGGTTTAAATGGGAAGAAAAAAATATTTACTTTGTCATAAACCATTGAAATTTGGTACACATATTCCACTCATCACACTGAACAAAAAAGCCAATGAAGACATACCTCTATTTCCAACCTTGCAGGTGTGAAAATGTCATAAATGCTCTCATTGGAATGAATGGAGTAGTATTACTCAGTCGCTGATTTTGGTGGGAGGGGCGATGTAAGCGGGAACGAGAAGCACGAACTCCACGGTCGCGTGAACCCCGCGGTCGCAAGGGTGGCGAGGGCCTTTATCACTGCTTGCAGTTTTAATTATTTATTATTATTATTATTGTTGTTGTTATTATTATCATTATTCATTATTATGTATTATTATTGTTGTTATTATCATTATTATTATTATTATTATTATTATTATTATCATTATTATTTTATTATCATTTTTAATTATCATTTTTTATTATTATTATTATTATTATTATTATTATTATTATTATTATTATTATTATTATTATTATTATTATTATTATTTGATGTATTATTATTTGGCTTAACAGTTACATACTGGGGCTTTAAGAGTTGCTTATACAATATATCTGTACAAAACAAATTTTGCTCAACTACACAAAACTGTAGAAATCCCCAGTGCAGTCTTGTGTAGTTTTCAGGAAAGCAGCATGTAATTTTGACATTCACAAACCCAAATGTGCTGCTCAAAAGAGGCCTATCCTCCATGACAGTCCGTATTAGCTGGCGCCGGCTCTGATGGGCTGGGATGAGTTCCTTGTCTGCAGATTCATTTGGAGCGCTGCAGGCCCGGCATGTGAGAGCTGTCTGTCAAACTTCCAGAAACCAATTTAATTTACTCCGAAGTCGGACCTGAGTGAAAAATGCTTTATTACTCTGAATTGAAAAGGGAAGTCATCGCCCCGCAGCTACACAGGGATGAGAAATGGACCAGAATATAGTCAGGCAAAAGGCCCACTCACACCCGGCCTCCGAGTGACAACTGACGTGAGGAGCTTTCGGGAGAATTCATTAGGACAATACACAGGTTTGTTCCACTCTTAAAGATCATTTATGGTTTATATGGTTTACAGTGACATGGTAATTAGCTAGAATCATTCAAATAGAAAATTTTTTATATTTTTTCCTGTTGTCCAAAAATCTGTTCTCATGAATCAACACTGAAACTCATTTGTACAAGTATAATTACTGACAAAAATCACATAAAACCAGAATTACAACTAGTGTAAAACCAATGAGAAGGAATCCATGATAGTTTTGTGTTGAGAATCACATAATATTGTCTAAAGATTATTATATTTTTTTTAGTTTTATAGTCATTGTCGTATCAAAGTTGGTATGGAGCATTGTGTATTTCTCATAGTATTAAAATATGTTTCGTAAAAAGCTGCTGAGAATGATGTGTGCTGTCTACATCGAATTATAAAGCATTCTTATCATGCGTGAAGCAGGAAGTAGCTGTTGGCATGCTAGTTGAAGGTGAAACTTCACTCTGGCCTGGGAAAGCGAGGAATACGTTTGGACCGCTGAAAACAATTCGGAAGTAACTGTACTCTACACTATTCTGGTGGACGGTATCCAACGTACTTGTCTCCATGGAGATGTGATCGGTTTGCTTGAATGTGCCATAGTAGGGCATTAAAAAGCGCTTTACATCAAGGAACCACTCACCCATTGACACACACATTCATATATATCCGTGTACGCAGACACTGGAGGCGAGGGTGGCGGGTAAAGTGTCTTGCCCAAGGACACAACGACAGCGTTTATCTGTAGCAGCTGGAATCGCACTACCAACCTGTGGGTCAGTGGATCGGACCGCTCAACCGGTGATGTTCAAGTCAAGAGCGGGATTGAAACCACCGTAAAGCCTCTGGAATCACCGTATAATCGCTCACTAAAGATTCACGACAAGAAACCCAGACCCAGATCGCTAGTCCTAGTCCCCCTAAGAAGGTTTGTCTCACTGAGCTCAGAAAAAACAACTCGGGTCACTAGGGCGCCCTCTAGAGGAGAGTGCGGCATTCCAAAATATAGGACCTCATTTGCAAAATCGTCTTTGTCTATTGTAGCCATGAGTCAGTGGAATAGTTAAAGCCAAATGAGATTATAACATGCACAAGTGTTCAAATGTTTGCACATGTGACAAAGAAATGGCGACTGTCAAAGCAAGTCTGCACCATCAGTGAATATGTGTGAAAGAAAGTATGTATGTGTGAATAATTTGGTATGGTTGTGTATATGTGTGCGTGAACTGAATGTTTCTAAAAAAAAAAAAGGCGTATTTGACGGGCGAGATGTGCTGTATTTGGTGTGTGTACCATATGTTTGCAGGTCTTTCATCCATCTACACCAAACTGTTCTTCTAACATCAGTCTGTCCAGGGACTACGGGCGGAAATTAGTATCCTGGCACCAAACATCTTTCCTGTTTTTTAAGGTAAATGTTGTGCACTGTCCCTGTCCAAATAAAAGAATACCATACCATACCGTACCAACACCGAGCTACTTTCGCCACTCGCCTGACCGGTGCTTGTGTCTTTCGTTAAACGCCATACTGTGGAAAATTCGAGCAAAGCACTAACATCTCCATGGAGACAAGCAAATTTTCTTTAAGTACAATTTCATCTCCTCTACCTTTGTGTACATTGGTTTAAACAAAAGCACAGGGACAAGACGCAAAGTTTAAGAAGAAGAAATAATGAGGCGGGTTACAACTCTACCCCAATCCCATTACGCTGCGTCCAATTTACGCCTTTGTGCGAATTCAAGAGCGAACACGAAATCATCTCACGAGCGGAGCAGGGTTTATCTCCTACATAAACACCCTTCACTCCAGGGACCAATTCTATTTCCCTCCTCCTCGTGTTCGCTACAGCAGCCAACCGCATCAGCAGCAGACCCCCAGAATGCAAAGCGTGAATCCTCACCCGAGCTCCAGATAAAGCCTCGTGACTCAACTCGTAATGGACCTGATGCAAATCGTGTCATTAATGTTCTCGGCTTCAGTTTGCATCAAAGCTTCAGTCGTTTTAGGTGAAGTGTAATTGGTTGAGAAAAGGGACAAAAAAAGTGCTCCACTGTTGCATGTCCCATCATCATTTATCAAACAGGCCCGTGGTCTTACATATTCATGGAGTCGGGCGAGCTCGTGCATTGTAAATACTCAATTATGCTCAAGAAGATGGGATGTCAAAGGGAAGCATGTGAAGCCAGAGCAAAAGAAGCTAACATGCGATTTGAAAGAGACTCTGTGTGTCTGAACTAGCTTAAATGTAGCGCATGTTTGGGTTTGGGTGTAACGGATCTTGAAACGGCGCCTTTGGTAAATTCGAGCAGATGGTAGAACACGCGAATATGAATTTTCTACGATCAATTTGGAGGATTTCATTCAGCCACGCCATCTTAAAGACGACCTGTTGTGCTTGTGTCGCTCTGTAGTTAAAATCTATGACACCCGTGAGTCATAATGTTATAATTTGCACATTTTAAATCACAATATTCATCTAAAGTGGGGTGACTTCTGCGTTAGAAAACTGCGTTGACGTCGTTACAGCAAAGAGCCGTGGAGCTGTCGGCGCCCCCTATGGATCGCTGCACATCACACTAGCGAGAAGCGGATTGTTTTTTTCAGCTGTACCAAAATAACTATGCGATGCTGCGGAATCCTACACATGTCACCGATTAAGAAAATAAAATTGAAGAGCTAAGTAGTAGAGAGCGGTGGGCGTGTGCCGGTGAAAATGAATTGATTAAGAGTATGGTATCTAGAAAATAAGTGAATGAAGCGCGAATCACTCCAAGAATAGGTCTGATGTAAGAGTGTTTGATCTTGCTCGATCTCGTGACACAGTGGGGCAGCAGTGTCTCTAATGCAAACTGTTGTGTCCTTTGGCAAGACACTTCACCCTCCCCCATACACTGAAACATGTCAGGTGTCATTTTTCAATAAAAGTTTGTCAATGTTAATGTGAAATGTCACTAAGAAGAGCTGCGGCTTCTCAGTTCTGCCATTTTTAACGGGGAGTCGTTCTCACAGTTTGTATAACCCGTCTGAAATAATTATTGTGATTAAGAATGCACAAAAAATAATAATCCTGGTATGTTATTATTTAATAGGCACTGGAGACATTTATACTGTGGTTTTTCGCTATATCGAGGTTCACTTCGCTGTTTCGCAGATTTCTTTTGTGCAATTTTGCATGCTTTTTTTACAGTGTATGAACGTGCATTGTGTCCTGCGTCCTGATTGGCTGAGGGACTGTAGACCATTGTCCATCAGTCTCCTCTGTGTCTCCTGTACAGTACAGAATGTGTTCAGCCAATTTTACATAAATGTTGGATCGACACTACAGCCGAGCGGTGTCAGGACGAAGAGGCGAGGTCAGAGGAGCTGTGAAATACACCTGAGTCACTATTAACTCACTAAACAAGAGAGAAATGTGACAAAATGTTAATGCCTGTGTGAGAAAAGTGTATAAAGTGTGTGGTGAGGGGTTTTACAGCCGCAAAACATATGCAATAATTGTAAAAAATAAAGCTGATACTTCGTGGATTTCGCCTGTTACGGGTTATTTTTAGAACGTAACGATAAACGAGGGACCACTGTTCTCCTGTTTTTAATGTTTTAAATGGACCTATACAGTTATTTATTTTGTTTGCTTTTGTTTGTGTTAAGTCTAGCTGGCTACTCTCATCGGGTTCTCTCTGTAGAATTAAAGTTAAAAGAAATTACAATGAAATACCCAGAAAAGCATAACGTCTTTAAAGGAACTCTATCTAAGATTTAGATCAAATTCCATAAAGTGTGTTCCCTGACATGAGGTGAACATGTTCAAATCAGATATAACTTTTACTGTTAACAATTGTAATGTTGATTTATTCTTTGGATGACCCATTTATTTTGTGTTTTGCTTCTCAAGATGATTATCCAACCAGAAAGCAGAATGAGCCTCACGTGAGTCTCTCGTTTGTGTTGCCAGTTTCAAAACTGAAATCCAGTTGGTTTAAACCTAAAAGGACTCGCTCTGTTTGTGTCCACACTGTTCCCTACAGGGGGCACTATTTAGGGTTCACTCCGTTTTCAGTGGTGTCCGAATGTCCCGTTGATGGAAAAGTAGTGCACTGGTCAGCGTAGACCACAATGCTTTGCGAGAGTTGGAAAAACAACAGCGGACAAAGACGCAGATAGAAGAGCTGCTTTATCTCACTGTTCATCCTGATTATGAATAAAACACTCTCAAATAAACTGTTGCTGTGTAAAGTTGCTAGCGTTAGCCGCTTTCCTTAACTTGAGCTGTTAAATAATCATTTCCACATCTTCTCCCTCCCTCAGGAGATGTTCTGGGCATGTCCCACCAGGAGGAGACCCCGGGGGAAGACCCAGGACACGCTGGAGGGACTAAGTCTCTGGGCTGGCCTGGGAACACCTTGGGGTTCCACCGGAGGAGCTGGAGGACGTGTCTGGGGTGAGGGAAGTCTGCTTAGGCTGCTGCCCCCGTGACCTAGTTCCCGACAAGCAGAAGAAGATGGATGGATTTTTCTAATTTAAGAAAAATCGAGTCCGTTTACGTGAGATCCAGCTTGACAAAAACTTGTATTGTTATTATTAGTCCATAAATACTGTGCCAGTCCAATCTGATCATTATTTGTGACAGACTCCCCCCAGACGCGAGAGTAGTGCACTGTAGCACCGAGTAGTGACTGAGGGCTTTAGGGGCTGGGGGGACATTCAGGCACAGCATAGAGTGGTCACTACCTAAACCCCGGCACCTGCAGCCAATTATGAATCAGATCTAGTGCAGCGTGAATCCTGAAAGTTCTGAGGCTTCACACGAGGCCTGTGCATGTACTGAGAATGAGACAAACTGAGACATACTCGATCTGCAGGTTAAGGCTCTGGACACAGGCTCAGTTGTGATTATAGTCCCTTTATTAAGAGTAAATGCTACATTAACTCCCACCTGGGTTACTTCTAAATAGAGGGATTTCAGTGAACCACAGAAGAACACATCTCCACAGACAGTTCTACAGCATCACCTCAGGCCTCCATATTTACACTCACTATTTACACTCCTCCCTCAGCTGTCGGCCTATTTTAAAACACGGCTCCCACCACAGGCCAGGCTCTTATAACTGTGCAAACTGACAGAAGAGCTGATGCAGGGCTAGTGTACTCCACTGAGGAAGGAGAAGAGACGGAGGAGAGGAGAGGGGAGGAGAGAGGGAGGAGAGGAGAGGGAGGAGAGAGAGAAGAGAGAGAGAGAGGAGAGGGAGGAGAGAGGAGGGAGGAGAGAGGGAGAGAGGAGAGAGAGGAGGAGGAGAGAGAGGAGGGAGAGGGAGGACAAGAGAGGGGAGGAGAGAGGGAGGAGGAGAGAGGGAGGAGAGGGGGAGAGAGAGACGGAGGAGAGAGGGAGAGAGAGACGGAAGAGAGGAGAGGGAGGAGGGAGAGAGAGAGAGGAGAGGGAGGGGAGAGAGGGAGGGAGGAGAGAGGGAGGGAGAGAGAGGGAGGAGGAGAGAGGGAGGAGAGGGAGGAGAGAGACGGAGGAGAGAGGGAGGAGAGAGACGGAAGAGAGGAGAGGGAGGAGAGAGAGAGGAGAGGGAGGAGAGAGGGAGGAGAGGGAGGGGAGAGAGGGAGGAGGAGAGAGGGAGGAGAGAGAGAGGAGGGAGAGGGAGGAGAGAGAGAGGAGGAGAGAGGGAGGAGAGAGACGGAAGAGAGAGGAGAGGGAGGAGAGAGAGAGGAGAGAGAGAGACGGAGAGAGAGAGAGGGAGGGGAGAGAGAGGAGAAGAGAGAGAGAGGAGAGAGAGAGAGAGAGGGAGGAGAGAGGAGGAGAGAGACGGAGGAGAGAGGGAGGAGAAGAGAGGGAGAGAGAGAGGAGGAGGAGAGAGAGGAGGAGAGGGAGAGGGAGAGAGGGAGGAGAAGAGAGGGAGGAGAGACGAAGGGGAGAGAGGGAGGAGAGGAGAGGGAGGAGAGAGATGGAGAAGAGAGGGAGAGAGAGAGACGGAGGAGAGAGACGGAGAAGAGAGGGAGGAGAGAGATTAGGAGAGAGGAAGGGGAGAGAGAGAGGAGGAGAGAGACGGAGGAGAGAGAGGGAGGAGAGAGACGGAGGAGAGAGACTGAGGAGAGACAGAGGAGAGAGACAGAGGAGAGAGAGGGAGGAGAGAGGAGAGGACAGAAACGGAGGAGAGATACAGAGGGGTGTGAGAGAGAGGAGGAGAAATAGGATGGTGGGAGGAGAGAGGCGGAGGGAGATGGTCGAGGGGGAGAGGATGAGAGGGAGAGAAAACATGGGAAAGAAGAGAGAGGAGGAAAGAAGAAAGAGAGAGGAGGGACACAGAGAATGAGTGAGCGTTGAGGAGGGAGGACAGACAGACAAGAAGGGAGGAGGAGAGAAGGAGGAGAAAGGAGAGGAGGGAGAAAGAGGAAAAGCAAGGTGGTGGAGAGTAGAGGAGAAGGGAGGAGGAAGGAGAGAGCAGAGGAGTAGAGAGGAGGGAGAGAAAGAAGAGAGGGAGAGGAGGGGCGATTAGGGAGAAAGGGGAGAGGAGGAGAGAATGGAGGAGGAGGGACGGAGAGGAGGAGAGGATAGAGAGAAAAACTGAACTGCTACAAAGGTAAAAGTGCAATTTGTTAAACCAGGAAAACATACATCTGATCTTTCTGTCACTCGGACACATGAACACACTCCATTCTGAGATAAACTTGCCTCGTCCTTTTTCTCTCTCCCTGAGCCAGAAAAAGAAACCTGACGTGTTACTGGATCCAAACTAGATTCTCATTTGAGCAGGTTTCGATACTAAAAAGTCACATTCATTCCGAGTATCATAGCAACCAAAGAGCCAATCAGGAGCGAGGCTGTTGAAGGTAACGCCCACTCGTTTAGCAGGGAGAGGGCTCTTAGCAACGCTGTCAATCAAACCTGTTGCTAGCGGAAAAGAAGTCGCCTCATTGATCTGTTGTAATGTTCATATCTTGATTTATGCACAAAATAGTGAAAATAAAAACACCACGATCGCTAATACGAACGTTTTTTAGGGGGGGGGGGGGGGACAGTTTTTCAATAGAAAGTGAATTGGAGCCAGAGTGGATGGAGCTGGAAGCGCGCAGACACATTTATACACTGAAAAAAGTGAAACATCGCTATTGTTCATTCAAGTTTTTTGCCATTGGCTTAATTTAACAGAATTGAATTGACTGTTCAATTTTAATGATACAGATTTATCCTGGTGTTTCTAATTTTTTAGTGTTTTTATTATTTATTTTTTTATGTACATCCAATTTGTCTAGTGCAAATCAACAGTAGTTCACAATATTTAAATTGACCCAATGAATCATTTTTTCACTGTGCCTTTCTCGTGCTGTGCCAAGTCAACCCTCCAACACAAGGGGGCAGCACCGGCGACAACTTTACGTGACTCTGTCCAATAACCAACAGAAGAAAACTGTGTCACGTGTTTATTTTCCCATAAGTACCTTTTGTTTTCCTTGTAAAGCTTTAGAAAAAGTGTCCAGTGATTCGTTGTATTATTTTTTGAGATGAGCTGATCTGTTCATGAATAAAACTAGTGCTTCACTTTTGTGTTAAAAAAATCTGATCTAAACCTGTGTCAGGACCAACATGTGAATCTAATGAGACAAAAAGGTTTGTCAGAGCGAGACACGGGAGTTAGAAATGTGTCATGATCCCTGCCTGCTCCTTCCTCACCTGTCTGAGCCTGGAGCTGGGAGGAGTCCTGGCTCCTCCACCTGGACTCCATCAGTGCAATCAACACCACCTGAACGGAATAAGAGGAGCCAGGACCCAGCACTGTGAGCCAGATCGTCTGCTCGTCACTGCTCACCTCACTGCTTGTTTCCCTGTTCGTCTGCCTGTGTTCCTGCTCATGTTCCTGCTCGTGTTCCTGCTCATGTTCCGGTTCAGCACCCTGCCTCCCTGCACTGTCCTGGACTCCCGTCTCCGACCCTGTCTCTCGGTACCGGCTTTTGTTCTCGTTGATCCATGCACCTCTGGACCTTGACCTGCACCCCTGCACCCAGCTCCTCGTATGTTCTCCCGTCACGTGTCTTGTGTCTTGTTCTGTCAATAAATGCCCTTAAACTTAGCCCCAAGTCCTGCATCTTTTGGTCCGCCTCACATCCACATTATGACAAAACGCTTACATTCATAGATATTTTTTGCTGTTTGAAAATGAGGTACCCGAGCTTTAAGTATCTTACATTTTTTAAGCCACAAATTGTTCAGAAATGGTAACAGTTAAATTTAATTGTTTTCAGTTTAATGTTATTACATGAAGTTTTTGAGGAGTTTAGTTTGAGGAGACGTGTGTGTGAACATGTTGACACACATTAGTTGAAATCAGACTTTCTCTTAGTTGTTGTTGGATTATTTCAGATAAAATAATATATCCCTTGAGAATATACGATTTCACACCTTCATCAGAAAATTACATAGTGCAACTTTAAAATGTTTGATCTCGTTTGAGTCGTTCTAGCTGCTGTTTCAGGCAGAACAATCATCTTTGCATTTTGTGAAGCAACTTCATTAGAACTTTCAATTAGTTCTGCATTTCCCTTCAGAAACTCTCGAAGGACGGAAAAAAATAAGATGCTAATGACTGAATTTAATGTTTATTTAAATTGTACTAAAACTATTGGGATAGATTTTTTTACAGTAGTGACACAGCAGATTAATATTGGATCGTTCCACAGCTTTTTTAGATTTTTACTAATGTAGCTCGACCGTTGGGGCTGGGACATGGTTCGATTTACTATAGAGAGAGAGACAGAGGAGAGAGAGGAGAGAGAGGAGAGAGAGAGGAGAGAGAGAGGGAGGAGAGAGAGGAGAGAGAGAGGGAGGAGAGAGAGGAGAGAGAGAGGGAGGAGAGAGACAGATGAGAGAGAGGAGAGAGAGAGAGGGAGGAGAGAGACAGATGAGAGAGAGGAGAGAGAGAGGGAGGAGAGAGACAGATGAGAGAGAGGAGAGAGAGAGGGAGGAGAGACAGATGAGAGAGGAAGAGAGACAGATGAGAGAGAGAGGGAGGAGAGTGACAGAGGAGAGAGGAGAGGAGAGAGGGAGGAGAGAGGAGGAGAGAGACAGATGAGAGAGAGGAGAGAGACAGATGAGAGAGAGAGAGGGAGGAGAGAGACAGATGAGAGAGAGGAGAGAGAGAGGGAGGAGAGAGAGACAGATGAGAGAGAGGAGAGAGAGAGAGATGAGAGAGAGAGAGAGAGGAGAGAGACAGATGAGAGAGAGAGGAGAGAGAGAGAGGAGAGAGGAGAGAGAGAGGAGATGAGAGAGGAGAGAGAGAGGGAGGAGAGGAGAGAGAGAGAGAGAGAGGAGAGAGAGAGAGAGGAGGAGAGAGACAGATGAGAGAGAGAGAGAGAGAGAGAGAGGGAGGAGAGAGACAGAGGGCACTTTCTGGATAAACTCACATGTGCATTCAGACTTTTTTAGGATCCCTCACATTAAGGGCGTAGTTCAGTCCAAAGAGCCGCGCGAACCTTTAATCTGTGATTGGAGATTAGTCATGACGACTTCACCTGTCAGAATTATTCAGACGTCTGTAGGTGTCGCAGTGACGGCCGTGGTCACCTCCACGTCACCATCTCGCTGTAAATGCAAAAGATGAGAATTAGCACAAAATATAAAGCACACATAATGCAAGTTTTTTTTGAGAGATGAAGGAGAAAGAGGGAGGAGAGAGAGGGGAGAGAGACGGAGGAGAGAGAGGAAGGAGAGAGACAGATGAGAGAGAGAGAGAGGGGAGAGAGAGACGGAGGAGAGAGAGGGAGGAGAGAGAGGAAGGAACGAGAGAGATGGAGAGGAGACGGAGGAGGGAGAGAGAGGAGAGAGAGGAAGTAGAGACAGGAAGGAAAGAGAGGTGGAGGAGAGAGGTGGAGGAGAGAGAGGGAGGAGAGAGACGGAGAAAGACAGAGGAGAGAGACTGAGGAGAAAGAGGGAGGAGAGAGAGTAGAAAGAGAGGGAGGAGAGACGAAGGAGAGAAACGGAGGAGAGCGATGAAGGAGAAGGAGGGAGGAGAGAGACGGAGGAGAGAGAGGGAGGAGAGAGATGGAGGAGAGAGGAGAGAGATGAAGGAGAGAGACGGAGGAGAGAGAGGGAGGAGAGAGACGGAGGAGAGAGAAAGGACAGGTCACATGGTAATATAAAAGAACCAGAATTTAGTGTTGAAAATGTCATTCTTTTGTAGTACTACTATATTCTAAAACGGCCCATCTTAACAGTCTCTTTTTCGCTCTTCTCTCCGTTCGAGCAGAAGATGGGGGTTGAACCGTGCCTCTCGCTCCCCGAGGCCAGACGGTGACACGGGCCGCCTCCTGTGGGACCCCTGTCAGCTGTGCACCCCAGACACCAAAAAAACATGTAAGTGCCCTCAACCATTACCCACAAACCCTTGAGGCACGAATCCAAACCTTTTTAAATCAATACAGGCACAGTTTGCTCGTTTCAACCTGCTTTCTCCGCTGACCTTAACCTGTTCAGGCAACTTGTCAAAAACTTCAGGCAGCTTACGGTAGAAATGTTTATGATGCAAGCACGGTAAAGGACGAGGTTAGCGCCGGCGAGGCAATCTTAGCAGCTGCGTTTCGAATCAAATATGTTAAAATATAAATAAATGAACACTTTACGACTAACTGTATGACCTTTTAGAGCAGTATGGTAAACGCAAAGTGTAGCAGAGTATACCGAGACGTCCCGGAGGGTTCTCAAGCCTAAATACCAAAGCACAAACTATAGTTAGCTCAAGCTGACAAGTCACTTAAAGGAGGAGAATAACATTAGCAGATCCTACGTCCCGTTAAAATCTGGCCTTGTTTAACCCGCAGTTTTCCAGGCTCCATAAATAAATGCATGTGAGGAGGAAACATGTGGAATAGGGTTTATATATAGACATGCAGACGCTGGGAGAAGTATAGTGTTTTTTTTTAAAAAACATGAAGGTACATTTAGCTTGAAGACGCCTTAGACAGCAAAGGTGAAAGGTCGTGGTTAAATGGGGCTTAAAGGTGCAGTATGTAACCTTCAGGAAGTGGCTCGTTCCGTGGAAGTGGAAAGTTAATTCGGTCAGTTTAATGTGATTTATAAAGCGCATACAGCTTAAGGCGGTCAAAGTGGGTCAATGCAAAAAGTCAGATGCAGAAAATACAAAATGCGATAGGCAAAGAGCAAATGAAACGATAAAACGGCAAGATATCACGTCTAGATAGAATTAAATGCCAGGGAGAAGAGGTGAGTTTTAAATGTCTAATGTCTGATCTGTGCTATAATGTTGTTTCCTCGTCACAAACAGACCTGGAGTTGTGTTTTGTTTCATTCACACATGTTTAACACACAAACCCTGCACATTTAGGCTGCGTTCTTCTCTCAAACAGGAAACGCTCTGTTCCACCTTGTGATGTCATCATGTGGTGATACAGGAAGCGCTCCACTTTCACTGGAATCATTTGGATAATGTCAGCCCTGGAACTGCTCATCTCTACTGAACTAAAAGTAAAAGGTAAATGCTAACTTGAAAACTACCACTTCATGACATCAGAAGGTGGAACAGAGCGTTTTAAGCTTTGGAGATGTACAGACTAATAATAAAGTGTTACTCAAACATGTGTGAATGAAGCAAAACACAACTCCAGGTCTGTTTTAGATGAGGAAACAACATTATAACGTGACTTAAATCTCATAAGAGTACATTCTGGACCTTTAAAGTTTAAAATTAAACTATTATATTTTGGAGAAGTTTATTGTCTCATCTAGGCCAAATAAGGGTCAGGAGTAAGGACACATGTTTTTATACGTTTTTCAGAGCAAACAACAAACAAAAAATGGTATGTTTTTATTTAAAAAGTTACATACTGTGGCTTTAATGGGGACCTATGACTATATGTCGATTTGTTCATGTTTGACTAAACCTGCAGTGCCCTTTTCACCTCCCCACATGTCAAATATTACACCCACATTTTTCAACATGTCAGTAATCTGCTGTATGAAGAGTTGTGCAGTTTTAAACAAAGTCAACGGTCCTGTTTCTATTATGAAGTCGTTGTAGATCATTATTGCACTTTATAATGCACAAAATGCTGAATAACGTGTGTATGTTATAGTACACTTTGGTAAGTTATCTAAATAAAGTAGCGCATGGGTATCGCCGCAAATACATGTTTTTTATGGATAAATCTTGATTTATCTGGAATCCCTCAGCCCATACTAAAAGAAAACTTCAACTCAGCAAAAGTTTTTTTTAGCTGTGTAATCCCTCAGTCGTCCAGGTCTGATCCAGAGGAAAAGCCAAAGTCTAAAAGTTGTTTAGAGTGAAGACGTTTGGCTGCTCATCCAAGCATCTCCTTCAGTTCTGGTCAGATTACTGCAGATTACTGGTGGATACTTCCTTATATCTATCTGAAGGGAGGAGCAAACCACACTGAAACTAACACACCTGTTTATATTGACCTTTTTCCGCCCCGCGTCTAATGCCTCTAAACGCTCCAAACCACACTTTCTTTGTGATGCTAAAATCTCTTCTGGTTAAGCAGGAATCCCATTCATTTCAATGGAGAATTTGAGAAAAGACAAACACAACCCCAACGACGACGGCAGTGCCCATGGCAACTTCAGGAATACAATGAATACAGTTCAACGGACCTAGATAACAAACAGAAACTGTAAACGATAGATGTGTTAGTTTCAGTGTAGTTAGCTCCTCCCTTCATATAGATATGTCAGTGTCCAGCAGTAATCTGACCAGAACTGAAGAAGAGGCTTGGATGAGCAGAGAAACGACTTCACTCTAAAGTAGTGACGGGCGAATGAGACGGAGCTCCAGAGCACGTTTCGTTCTTTCTGAAACAAATTGCTCCGAAGCACTGCCTCGGAGCTTGTGTCGCAGCAGTGACAAAAGTGTCGGTCCCTCCCCTCCTGCTTCACTCTGCGGGTCAATCGCTTCAGTGAATCGAAGCGTTTCATTGGCTCCGCGAATGTTCCGCTCTGTGATTGGTTCAGAGTGTTCAGCGCACTTTTGTGGTTTGACAAATGCTAAACTGCTACAGTATAAAAGATGCACCAATATTTCTTTAAAAAATGTTGGGTAGTGAGAAGTATTGTGTGACTTTAGTGGTGATTTTGGCGACTTTTGGCGACTTTTGGCATTTGTTTCATTTTCGATGGCATCTACAGGTGGAAAAAAGCGATTCATGGTTTGGAATCACTTTGTCCACTAGAGGTCAGTGTTTCTCCAAGGCCTCAGACATGTCAAACCATTTGAGACAATATTGCGACTGAGGTGTCAATGCTTCACGAGGCTCCATTCGCCCATCACTCCTCTAAAGCTTTTGTTCAGTTAGAGAACAGATTTTTTTCTTTTGCTGTAAATCTTGCAACATACATAAGTAACCCCCTAAAATGAATGTTTGATTTGTATTCAGTTCCCTCATATTCTAAAAGTTATTGGGAACTACTTCAACTTGTTAGCATCATCAGTACAAAATGAGGACTGCCTGATGGTAGAGCGACGACTCAGGTCAGCTTCAGAAATAGACCGAGTTCATGTGTTTTAAATATTTCCTTGTTCCTCTCACGTTCATTAAGTCGTTTATTGACTCGTTAAGTAAATCAGTTTCCAACGAGACAAGCCGTACACACATATTTCACGGTGTGTGTGTTATTTATTCTTGGCACTGACAGCGGAGCCAGATGTCGGTAATTTAAAAGCTCTAGATATCAGTTGTGAACATTAAGTACATTTGGATTTAGTTTAGCATAAAACAAGACCACGTCGGTGCAGAAACTCTCAGATAGATTACAAAATGAGGAGGATGCAGAGAGAAATGCTACGGTTTAATATGAGCTGGAGACAGATCAGAATTCTGTGGCGGAGTTCACTGTTTTTCTGTCAGACGCAGATGTTTTGACCTGGTTTATGGTTAATATCTCGGTGATTCCTGGACCTAAAAAAACTAAAAACTGGCATTAAGTTCTTCTCTGTCAGCAGTGGTGGATGCAACTCAGGTAAAAGCACAAATAAAGAGGTAAAAAGTTACTCAAGTAAAAGTGAAGTAGTGAAGTATCTATGTACCCACTTAGAAATGTACTTTAAGAGTAAAAAGTAAAAGTATTTCACCCAGTGTTAGTGTTAAATGTTGCGATATTGATTAAAAATGGTACAGATTTTGTTACAGCTTTTTTAGGATCAGGGAAATAACAAAAAAAACAGGATGTAAAAATGGTAAAGTAAGTAATTTAATGAACAGGGTTGTAAAAGGGTAAAGTAAACAAAAGGGATCTAAAATATCGAAAGGCTAAGGTTAACACAGAAACACATTTTTACAATCACGTAACAAAATCTTGACAAACACAGAGTCAGTGCTGACAGTCGAGTGTCTCAGCACAGAGTCACCTCCACATGAAGTGACATAACAAAAGAGACACATACAAAGGTCACCAAGGCCAGCAGCCCCGAACAGGTCTCCTGAATCTTAAATGGGGGGAGGTGGCTGCAGGTGGGCCCCAGGATTGGCCAGGCTGGGAAACCATCCTCCAATCACAGGCAAGGGCTCACACAGCCAGGATTTCATGGGGAAAAGGACAGATTCAGGGACACACACAAAACATATTAACATAACATAATAATAGTATGAAACAACTTCTTTATTTTTTGTTTGCTCAGAGCCGAAGATTGAACTCAAAAACTTTTGTCAAGACAGCAAAAGCTTAAATCTGTCAACTGGACAACTCGCTGTAGGAGTGAAGACTTTTCACTGCTCATCCAATCCACTTCTTCAGTTCTGGTCAGATCGCTGGTGGACACTGCCTTATATCTATCTGCAGGGAGGAGCTAACTACACTGAAACTCTAAACAGCTACTGTCTCCAGTTTCAGCTGAAACTACCCTATTCAGCCCTTAACAACCCTGCTATTGTTCTCAGTGTTCTGGGTCAGAGGATGGAGTTATAGATGGGAGAGAAATTATGCCTCAGGCCCCTATTCCTGTTTAAGGAAGGATTCTCTTTCCTAACAAAAATAGCTTCTTTAACTCTCCTCTCAAACCATTTCTTTTCTCTGGCTAAGATCTGAACTTCACTATCTTCAAAGGAGTGGTTAGTGTCTTTGAGATGTACAGCAGACTGTGGTCCTGAGGAGCTCTCACACCGGTCTTGGTACATCCTCTTATGGAGTAGCTGTTTAGTTTCTCCCATGTAACGCTCACTGCATCTTCACTACACTGGATGGAGTAGACTCCATTACTTTGTTTATGGCTTGGAGTTTTGTCCTTAAGGTGAACCAGTTTTTGTCTTGAAGTGTTTGTGGGTTTGAAAAAGACATGAATCTCACACTGTTTGAAAATTCTCTACAATTTTTCAGACACACCCGCTGTGTAAGGAATGGTAACACCCTTCTAGGTTCTAGGTTTTGTCAGGATGTTACCACGAACATGGTAAAAATAATTCTTCGAATCATATGGAAAGTACTTTACTTTCAGTCTAGTTAAAACATATATTAGAGTAGAAAGTACAGTTGTATTTATACAGTTAGTTTTATTTTCTTAATTGATATATCCACAGTATCACGTGGTCATTTTGGCATTTTGGTTGTTCCTTAGCGCGATCAGAAGATATTGGGGGTGAATTTGTCTGTTGTTAATGTTCATATCTTGATTTACAGATGCAACATAAAAATACCAGGATTTTATAGAGTAGGTTAATCCAAAAATGTTAAGACCAAATGATGAGCCTGACAGCAGCAGTTACAGAGAGAAAAGTGAGTTTTTTCAATAGAAAGTGAAATTAGAGCCAGTGTCGATGGAGCTGAAAGTGTGCGCCCATGCTCATCCTCTTTGGAACACGGCGGATAGCAGGTTAGTTATGTCCATTTACACTACCCTTCAAAAGTTTGGGGTCACCCAGACAATTTTGTGCTTTCCATGAAAAGTCACACTTTTATTTACCATATAGAATGTAAAATGAATAGAAAATATAGTCAAGACATCAACAAGGTTAGAAATAATGATATTTATTTGAAATAAAAAATTTTGCTTCAAACTTTACTTTAGTCAAAGAATCCTCCATTTGCAGCAGTTACAGTATTGCAGACCTTTGGCCTCTGGCTGTTAATTTGTTGAGGTAATGTGGAGAAATTTCACCCCACACGTCTAGAAGCCCGTCCCAAAGTGGATTGGCTGGATGGGCACTTCTTGTGTACCATACGGTCAAGCTGCTCCCACGACAGCTCAATGGGGTTTAGATCTGGTGACTGGACTCTCCATTACAGATAGAATACCAGTCTCCTGCTTCTTCTCTAATGAGTTCTTCTACAATTTGGAGGTTTGCTTTGGGTCATTTTCCTGTTGGAGGATGAAGGTCAGCATCCCGGTGTCGCCTCTTCACTGTAGATGTTGACACTGGTGTTTTGCAGGTATTATTTAATGAAGCTGGGTCTATTTCTCAAACTAGAGACTCTAATGTACTTATCTTCTTGCTCAGTTGTGCAGGGGGCCTCCCACTTCTCTTTCTACTCTGGCTGGAGCCTGTTTGTGCTGTTCTCTGAAGGGAGTAGTACACACCATTGTAGGAAATCTTCAGTTTCTTGGCAATTTCTCATATGGAATAGCCTTCATTTCTAAGAACAAGAACAGACTGTCGAGTTTCACATGAAAGTTCTCTTTTTCTGGCCATTTGGAGCTTTTAATCAACCCCACAAATGTGATGCTCGAGATACTACTGATGCTACTTTTATAGCTTCTATAACCAGCTAAACTGTGCTAACATGATGCACAAGGGTTTTCTAATCACACATTAGCCTCTGACACAATGAGCAAACACATTGTACCATTAGACACTGGAGTGATGCTGAAAATGAGCCTCTATACACATATGTAGATATTGCACCAAAAAACACACATTTGCAGCTAGAACAGTCATTTACCACATTAACAATGTATAGAGTGTATTTCTGATTAGTTTAAAGTTATATTCATTGAAAAAACTGTGCTTTTCTTTCAAAAATAAAGAGATTTCTAAGTGACCCCAAACTTTTGAACGGTAGTGTATGTCAAAAATATGAAGTAATAATCCATAATTTTTATATTTTTAAGCTATAAACCAGACAAAAGAGCAACATGTCTTCAGTAAACACCATCGGTTCAATGATTCCATCCAAGAGCGCAACAAAAAGAAACATGAAACGTCCTCCCTGTTTAGATCCAGTGTAATCTTCAGAAACATGACTCAGCTCACGACACTCAGTCAGACCACACTGGCTCCGTTTGTGTGTGTTTGTGTGTGTTTGCATGTGTTTGTGTGTGTGTTTGTGTGTGTGTGTTTGTGTGTATGTGACGCAGCTCAGAGCTCTCACGACTCTCAGGACTGTGCTCTCTCTGCCTTCATCTTCCTGCCTTTGTTCCACCGTGATTCAGGAGAGCCTTGGAAGTCGGAGCTGTTCTTAAACGCCTCCTTAGCTCATATTCGCTCTGTTATGTGGACAACGCCAAATTTCACTCTTGTTTGTTGGAAAAACATGTGAAAAACAGTTTATTGTAATTCACAACTGGTGGATTCAAATGAACAGACCTGCACTTGATTCTATCCCATGTACTTGAGCAAAAACTGCCCCAGTGTTGTATAAGCCGCTCGAGGTCAAATAGTCTATGTGCTGTCTGCATCTAATGATAAAGTCCGAGAATCAGTAAATGTGGTTAGCATGCTAGTTGTTGTGAGGCAAGGCAAGTTTATTTGTATAGCACAATTTGTACATAAAGTAATTCAAAGTGCTTTACAGAACAAGAAAGACATTAAAATCACAATACAAACGAATCAAAACATATATAAAATGAATAAAATGAAGGTTACAGTGAGAGCAAACCTCTGCTCCAGTCTCTGTAAATCATGAGAAGCACTTATAAACTCATCATGGTGAATAATTAGGATGGTCTGAATGCACAAGGCAAGTGAGAAATCAGTTCGGGCCACTGCAAACCATTTAAAACAAAGTACAGTATTTTCCAGACTATAAGTCACTCTTTTTTTCCAGTTTGTCCAGGGGTGCGACTTATACTCAGATGTGACTTATATGTGAAATTGTCAAAATATATAATTTCACATCTTCATTATTGTCACACTGACAACTGCACGAGGCACTTCAGGCTTGTGACACAGTGTACCAATTTTTTATTTCAACATGATGGTAATTTAAAAGACATCTGAGAAAGACTGAACAAAAATGCTCCTAAAATAAAATCATATTCTGCTGAGTCTGATGAGCCACAGAGAAGAGGACGCAGCGCTTCATCTTCCTCTGGAGCAGGTGGAGATGTTCAGAAGCGACACGAGGATGAAGAATTCAGTGGATTTAGTGATTTGGAGTGAGATCCAGAGTAAACTTGTTGCTTGTTTTTTATGCTTTCATATCTGATTAACTGTTAATATCTTACATTTACAGACCAGACACATGTTCAGTTCTGTCTGTGCTTCATGAGGCTGAATAAATATAAATGTGTTATGTTAGCGTGCTGCACTGATATTCAGCCTGTTGTTCTCTGTTTTATTGTTATTATTATAACCTATCTTTAAAGATAAAATATCTGTTCATGGTCTCACATTTTGTAAAAATATATATGTTTTTTTCTTCATTATTATGCATTTTTTTGCTGGTGGGACTTATACTCCAGATGTTTTTTTTTGTTGTTTTTTTTTTTGTTTTTTAATGAATTCTAGTTATACAATTTTAATGCCATACCAAAAAAAAGAAAAAGACTTCTCCCAAATCCTTAAACTTAGGGTCAAAACTCTCCTTGTACTCTTCAATCCAACAGTAGTCTTATCCGGCCAGATTCTTTCTGGTAAAACAAGAAACAGGTCCTGTCTGAAACAACAAAGCACATGGAGTGGTGTTATTTCAGATGTGAGACTCTGATTTGTTCTGATCCCTGTGAGACTGCTGTTTACAGACTTCAAACACACAACATGTCCCTCAGGATTACCCCACTCCGACCTCCATCCACACATGTTACACAACAGAGCACTGAACTGGACTAAACAGGGTCTAACTGGGGTGTGTTTTGTTGTTTCACACTATACCAATATTAAAGGGCCCATATTACGCTATTTTCTGATCTGTGTTATAATGTTTCCTCATCACAAACAGACCTGGAGTTGTGTTTTGTTTCATTCATATGTTTAAATCCTGTATATTTAGGCTGAGTTCTTCTCTCCAACAGAAAACGCTCAGTTCCACCTTGTGATGTCATAATGTGGTAATACAGGAAGTGCTGCATTGTGTTTGAAAACTACCACTAAATGACATCACGAGGTGGAACAGAGCATTTGGAGCTTTGGAGATGTACAGACTAATGATAAAGTGTTAGTCAAACATGTGTGAATGAAACAAACACAACTGCAGGTCTGATTTTAAGGAGGTGACAACATTTTCACATGGCTTAAAGCTCACACGAATCAATTTTGAGTAATACAGGACCTTTAAATGGTGGTTGGTGTTAGCGACTTCATTTTAAAGACAGTTGGAGATGTATTTATCTTGTTCACACTTTTCGGCTGCTAGCTGCGAGCCATCTTCAGCTGTCACCAGCCCTGTATTGCTTTTAAAAAGAAGAAGAAAGAAGTTGCTAATGTCTAAAAGAAGAGAAATTTAATGTTTTTGGATGGTTTGGTTGGTGTTCGTGTCCATCTTATCCAAAGTACAGCTATAATAGATTTAAAGATATTGTATCCAATTCACACAGACAGACAGAGCCTTTGAAATAAGACTAATTCTACGATAAACTAAGATTTAAAAGGGACAAATGAAGCTGGGCCAATAAAAAATAAAAATAAAAGATTCAGCCTTGAAACCCGCTGTTAATGTAATGCACCAGTCTCTGCTATTTTTAAGTCTGTAGTCTATCACCAGACTTGTTTTAATCTAATCAGTGCTAAAATTCACACTAAGCAGTAGCGGTACCACCAACAGCATGAATATGGTGTCAATAAGTCACGTTCACGTCAAGAACTTCAGATGGAGGATCGGGGGCTCGAGGACTCGCACATGACTCTCACGTTCACTGTTTATGGAAGAAATATCAAAATGTATGATTCACAAATGCTGAAGTTTATTCACAAATTCAGGCCGTAGTGGAGTTTTACCATCACGGTAACGCTAACAACAACTAGCATGATTACACATTATGTCATTCTTTGCCCTACATCTTTACTTGTATCATATGTATTATCATCTCTCTGTCTGACCTAAATCTTAAATCCTTACATATATTGATACGTAATATTATCCATCTCTTTGACCTAATCTTCGTGATGCTATCTCTTGTTTCTTAGCGTACAAGACGATGTGTCCAGCAGCCTGAAGTCACTTGGACTAGATTAAGACTGATATGATTATTTTGATGATATAAATACACTGTATGTATGTTCATCTGGAGGCTGAGGGCAAGACGACACTATTAAGGATGACAGCTCTTTGACAATTGTGCACAGTTGATTCAATAAATCTGACTTTTTGTTGTAACGTCAGGCAGAGGGACCAAAAATGCCGATCTCAAGATAGTTTAAAACGTGGTTCAGGCAAATGACGGTTGATCAAACACGGAGCTGGGTGCAGGGTGCAGGTCGGGGTCCGGGGAGAGAACACAGAGGTGCGGAGACGTGGATGAGGGCAACAATACCAGTGCAGGGAGGCAGGGTCTGAAGCGAGGGTCCGGAGCTGGCCCAAGAGTGAGGTCTGGAGAGTGACAAGAAATCCAATGAGCAGGAATACAAAGACAGGAACATTACGAAAAGCCAAGCTAGAGTAACACGCAGATGATCTGGCATCGAGTGTCTGGTCCTGGCTCCTCTTATCCACCACATGTGACGATGATCGCGCTGGTAGTTTCCAGGTGCGCGTGGGAGGAGCTAGGAACTCCGCCCAGCTCCGGACATGGACAGGTGAGGACAGCAGACAGGGATCATGACACTTTTTGATTCAAGACAACTTCTCTATTGACTTCATATATTTTAAAGGTTTTTTACTATTAGAAATTCCACAAGACACACACTTCCTGATTATTGGACATTAATTTGAACCAAAATGACTACGTAATGCTGCCGAATCCTACGTATATCACCCATTAAGAAAATAAAATTGAAGGATGGAGTAAGTAGGATTGAAGGACAGTGTAAGTACAGAGCATTGGGCGTGCGCTGGTGGCGATGAAAACTGATCGACAATATGGTGTCTTCAAAATAAGCGATTAAAGTTTGCATGAATCTTCCCAAATACAACTTCAGGTGAAGAAATGGTGAGGGGAAACTACTATAACATAAAAGATATAAAACCTCTAAAAAGTCGATTTTGCGTAATAGCCTGCTTTAAATATAACCGCGGTCGTTGTAGGATCAGTGGGATAGGTCACTTTGATATCCTCGTCCCTGTCTTTCAAGTCTTCTCCCTTCTGTAAAATCTGCCTTATCAGAAAGGTGCATGGTGTTTGAGAAGAAGAAGAAGAAAAAAAAAAAGTAAGAATTTGAGCTTAGACAGCACATTTAGAGCTTATATCCCTGTACGCCGTTGATACCCCGGCGACCATAGCGCCATTACTCTTTCATGTGCTGATGTGCGTCTGGTTTGGAAGTGTCAAAGAAAATGTTTACATCAATAATTCAAAGTTTAGCTCAGAGACAGCCACAGCATCAGGGGGTGGCATTTCTCACAATGTGCCCTGCAGTTTGTCCCACAGTTAAAGCCACATGTTCCCATAGAGTTACACTGTTGGCAGGTCTGTGTGGTTTGTAACTATTGCTGGGTTTAAGATGACATCAGTCTATAGACCAATAATATTTAACCTCTTAGGACCTGGCAGCCACATATTTTGGGTTGTCTAGGCTATAATATTTTTTTTTTTCTCTACAAGGTCCTGGTGTCCACATACGAGGTCATTAAACTGTTACTCAGTGTTAGTTTAGGTTCAAGATGGACTTTGTTAAAGGCGTATGTCTTCTTTCTGCAGCACTTCACATGAGCCACATTGTTCCAAGAGCCACAGTTGTTGTCTCTCATTTTGTTTTTACACTTAGGAAAATGTTGCTGTGTTTTGTAAATCATTATTCAAATGTGACTTTATTGTGTTCTATCAAAATGATTCAAATGTAGAATGTGGAATCAGCCCAAATAACAAAGAGAAATGAATAAAACCATGCAAGAGTTTGGGTCCTAGGAGGATAATACAGATGGTGGCATGGTGACTGAGAGATGGCCCAGTTTGGGTTACCCGCCCTGCGTCGCCCGCCCTGGGTATTTCGTTTGCACATTTCTCCCTGCACATTCACAATAGGTAAAATCCTGCAGCCTTGGCCATAGACTGTGTGACGTCATCCATAGCATTCGGTTCCAGTCACATGAAGCTCGTCATCATCGAGGCTAGCGGTTCTAAGGGCGAATTTGGAGTCGAGTTCCACATTTGGAATCCCGACCGCGAGGCTGTCGAAGGTAACGCCCCTTCCCGCCCACACAGTTGGTTTAGCGGGCAAAATGAGGACGTATTAGTGGATGGAGGGACAAACCTAATGACAGTTTGCATATAAAAATGTTCTTCTGCAAAGACTTTTCTAAATCAACATGACTTTAAATGCCTTCCTTCCTCCTTCCCATCTCCTTCCTGACAGCCTTTTTATTAAAATTCTTAAAATCTCAGCGCCCCATCACCCCCTGGAGAACTAAGTCTGGCCCACGGAACCCCCTTTGGGCACTCCCGCTTTAAACGTTGTATTGACAATATTACATCATTATCGTGTGTACAGTGAAAGCTTTGGACAGATTACTTTCTTTGACATTAAAACTGTGCTGAGTCAAACATGAACACAAAGCCTCAAACATGTAAATGGGGTGATGACCTTTATCTGGTTGATTTCAGCCCTGGAATTGCCCATCTCTACTAAACAAAAGGTCAAATGTAGCTGTCAACTTGAAAACTACCACTAAATGACATCACAAGGTGCAACAGAGCATTCTGAGCTTTGGAGATGTAGTAATAAAGGATTACTCAAGCACAAAAACACAACTCCAGGTGTGTTTTTGAGGAGGTGAAGCTCACAAGAGTCAATTTTGTGTAATATAGGACCTTTAAACAGTTGCAGTGGTCGAGAGTTATTCCTCACTTCATTCAGAACATCCTGATTATTCACTGCGTTTGCTGAGTTTTGCATCACGCTACACAACAACTAGCATGCTAATACCCACTTCCTGATTATCGGACCATAAAAGCTGTTAGATGGAGACAGTACAGGGGACTTATTTTGACCTCAAGAGCTGATTATACAACATATCTGTACTGGGGCAAGACCATAGAATTTGCATTTCAGAAACTTACTATACTTATATATACATTAAATACTATAATTACTTTACATTAAATACTATAAACTGACTATGCTGCACTGTGGTGGAAACAAAACTAAATCAAACTTTTACAATTTGCTACTAAACCAGATAATGTGTGGTTTATTTTTGGGATCTGGTAGTACTACAAACGTGCTACTGTAAAGGTGCACTGTGTAACTTTTCTGGAGGCCACTTGTTTGTCTCCATGGAGATTGTTTTGTCTGGCTCCAAGTATTTTTTTTTACATGGAAAAACATGCAGTCTTGCGTGGCGTTGCCTCTTCACAGATCTGACCTGTAATTTGTCCTGGCGGAGCATCTGCTTGTCCCAATGGAGATAGATAAAGTTTAATGCCATACTGTGGAACATTACAGGCAATAGCATCTCCTTTAAGACTAATTGAGAAATGTTGTATAATGCCCCTTTAAACTGCTGATACTAAAAACTTCTTCTTTAAGATTATTTTTTAAAGTTTGACTATGTGTAAACATAAGAGCACATTCACGACCAACATTCAAACGGCTACTGGGCCAAATTATAGACACTTTGCCCAGATGGCACTAAAACGGACCGAACGGGATTTTATACAAGTAATCAACTAATATAAGACAGAATAACAACTCCAAATGTTAGATAATAAGGCCATAGAGGATTCTAGGGAAAAAATAAAATAAATACATAAATGCTAGTGTGCCTTTTATGAGCCAGACCAGAATCGTATCTTTGAAAAAAAAAAAAAAAAAACAACATCAGTGGATCTGGACATTCATAAGAAATAGCCACCAGCTGTTCCTTAGCTAAATGTGACTAACAGACAACAATAATGAGCCCTGTCCCACTTTAAGCTCTGTGTCTGTATGACTGAGGCTAAGAGATCTGTCACATGACAGCTCGTCCAAACTGCTCCACAAAGCATGACTCAGACACTCCTCAAGCTGAGGCTGCAGAAGTAACCACAGCTTAGGACGACTGGTGGAAACAAGGATGCCAATCTGTGCCATAGGCCTGTCTGACCACCAGCACTAACGCAGAAATCACATTCACACCAGGTAACGTGGCCGTGCAGTCGTCTCACATCCAAGTGCCAGGACGTCTTCAGCGTCTGGGATCAGGTCAGTCCTGCAGCAGCTATGGCCACGTATTTCTTTTGTAACTTGGCTTGGATGGCACCAACTGCTTTCCTCCATAGAGATAGATGAGTTTAATGCCATATTGTAGAATACTTAGACAAAGCAATTGATTCTTTGCACTGACATCATACTGGGGGTTCTGCAAATGCTAGCTAGTTTGTGACTGTGATTTTATGTGAGAGACTTAACATCACCCCACCTGTTGTAGTTTCAGTCAGTTCTTTTTGGTCAGATTGTGTTAAAACAAAGCTCAGATTAAAGTGTGGCTTGAGTAACACAGCTTCAGACCGAGCAGTGCCTTTAGTTAGCATCACACCCCCATGCGATGTTGATGACATCAGCTGCAGCGTATCAAAAACGACTCTGTGGAGAGAAGCAGATGGCTCCATTGGGAAAAAAAAAGTAATACATCCTTAAATACAGTAGTTTAACTTTTGTTCATTGTTCCTTCCCACCAGTACGACTTCCTCGTGTCCATAACTGAAGCATTTCCGGGCGTTCTTGTATCTGTGCCACCTGTGTGTCTCTCGGAGCGTTCCTCTCCATCACGCCGCGGGCCGTCTCCTGGACCATGACCAGAGTGGAGGCGAAGGTTGGGGGAGCGCTTCCCATCGCACGAGCTGTCAGTCGAGTTCAAAGAGGGTTCACAGACAGACTGGGGCCTCACTTTGACATTAGCGGTCAAAGAAGCAGTCTTCAGCTCAGGTTCTCCTTCACTCTGTCTCCTGGAGTGACAGCGAAGAGGCCAGAAAGTACAGCCCACCCATGACAAGTCTGTGTGTTTGTGTTTTAGATGCTTCACACAAAATAAAGTGAAGGATGGACACGGGAAAGACAACTAACTTTGGCGGTTTAGAGCAGTGACGATACACGATGCTAAAATTTCAAACTCAGATTTCGATAAGGAACAAACTCGATACTAAATACCGATTCCGATGCCACAATGATCATTCATTTAGACAATAGAATGTGATTTTTTTTTTAATTAATATTTTTAGTACATTTTATACAGTAGGATTAATACATTCTTATACATTCATAGATCCTCACACACACACACACAAACATACCCTGACAAGTAAGTACAAAGCAATATACAATATGAAAAAATAACCTTACTAAAATGAACAAAAATAGATAAATAAATAAATAAAAACCTTCCATCTTTTTAGTGGCTTTCTATTAGTCACCGTCTGCCCCCTCTCCACTGTACAGTCGTCACTAAAAATATTTAACGATAAGCTATGCTCCAGATCTGACATTTATGCACTCTACTTTCAATATGAACTTCTGCTGTTTTCATTGTAATAAGTTGTTAATATTCTCTACTTTATATAGTATTATATCTCTGTTATATGCATTATTATAACAATAACCTTTATAATCTTTACCATTTTAATTTTTATTATTATTATTTAAGGCAAGGCACGTTTATTTGTATAGCACAATTCGAACACAAGGTAATTCAAAGTGCTTTACAGAATAAGAAAGACACTGAAATCACACAAATGAAAACAATACAATTCAAACCTGTAACAGGACTTTAACCTGTTTTACTATCAGGACTTTAACCTGAACACGGAACATTTCTTCGTGAGGGACTTTAACCCTCACCGGGGACTCTAACCCCTTAACAATTTTACGCACCAGTTGGGGACTCTAACCCCGTGCTTTTATTATTTTTGAGGGACCCAAAAACTCCCCAGGGAAGCGCTGTACGCACCCAGCTACGTAGAGACACATCCGCCCACTACACCAGCCCTTTATTACTTTGATTTCTGGTGTGTCGAGTATGAAGAATGTGATTTTCAACATTAAATGGTAGTACTTTCTTTGATATTTCCATGTGTCCTTATATCTGTGTAATCCCTCAGTGTCCAGTAGGTTCATAAAGGTCCCTGGGTGTAAACTAGTCTATGTGTCTTATACTATATATAAGTATTCAGGAATGTTCATTTCTGTCCCGTGAGTGTGACTTTTTAGTATCGATACCAGCTCAAATGTGTATCTGGTATAATATTCCACAGTATGGCATAAAACGCATCTTTCATTTAAAGTTGCAGTGACTGAAGTACCGTGATTTCTCCCACAGACAATCAAATAAGTTGACAAAAAGTCATCCTGTTCTGTAGAAAAATGGCTTGGATCTGTACAAACATGAAATACATGTGATTCTTGCATTACTTTGTCAGCTCAGAGTTTAGTGTTTTTGTCAGTTCTTCTGCATGTATTTAAAATGTGAACTTTGAACAGAATCCTACTATTTAAAGCCCCAGTATGTAACTTTTTTGCCAAAAATTAAATTAAAGGACTTTTTTTTCATTATGGATGGACTTTTACTGCACTGAAAAACATGCTTTTCCACAAACTTTTATTTGGTCTGCTTGTTTCCATGGAAATGTTGTTCATTTGGCTCTAATATTCCACAGTATGGCATGAAACATATATATCTCCATGGAGAATATCCCAAAGTGTGCTTTTAACTTTGTTCTCATGAAATCCTGCAGTTGACTTTCCACCCCCGAAAAGTTACATAAATCACTTTAAACATAAATGTCAAATCTAACTCAGTTGCAATGCTTGTCAGAAAAATCCCAATTAGATATATTTCCAGCTCCTTCAGCGTCGGTTCACAGAGAAACACTAGAACAACACCAAAGTGAGGCGAGATCGCTGATGGACAAGGACATATTGATTTTCCCATCTACCCATCTGCCTCTTAGTTCATATTTTGAATTCTTATTGGAGCATTTGTCAAAGATAAGCTTTTAAAATGTATTTCACCATCCTTCAAAACAGAAAAATGTGTTCAGTGTCAAAGATAGACGGTCCCAAAATGCAGCTATCATCTTTTCTTAAAATGGATGCTGGACCTATACCTCACTGACACAAAGTCAGCTCAGTGGATGACAAAACTGCCCAAATTATAGTTTAGAATTATACAGCAGTGGGGACGGTGATGCAAAAGTTAACCCACTCTTGGAGTAGACCTTATTTTGACCCTTAAAGTTGCAAAGTTTCGTGTGGAGTAAGGTCTGCTACCTGCTTTTCTCAGTATGGTATTAACGTCTTATTTCTTGCATATTGGCTGAATTTGATATTTTATTGCTGAAAATGCTTCGTTTGGTGCCTGTTACTTGCTACTTTAATGCCATACTGTGAAACATTCCAGGTTAAAAACACCCACATCGCCATGGAGAACAGGAGATTTCGAATCTTCCACCAGAAAAGTACATCGTGCCTCTTTAGCTGAAACCTTCTTGTTGTGAGGTGAGATGGTATACACTCAACCATCATACAGAAATGATATATAAAAATATTTGTGCCGTCAGTCAACCATTATTACTCTGAATAAGGCTTGTGAAAACCTGCACGTATTTCGAAAAGTGCAGTTATGTCAATCATTGTAACACTAAGAATAAGAATAAGAATAAGAACATTACTTCCTATACTGTATATTATCTTCACTTTATAAAACCCATTATTGCCCTGGAACGCTAGTATTTTGTAAGAACAGCCTAAATATTTCAGCGTTTTTAAAAAGGACCATGTAATTTTATGCAAATGGGATTAGTGTTTTCAATTATTTCTTCCGTGCCGATTACCACCACAAAAATAATTCCTGTTTATTTTTCCACCATATGTTCCATAATACCAAAGGGTCATATTCATTACATAAAAACATGCTGATTACCGTGACCGTGAATACTCGCCGTGTTTAGCTCCATCCCTCTCTCTGTAAGACGTTAGCCAGATGTTGAACTCCGCCTCCCCTTCATAATTGTGCCATGTGTTTGTGTATGAACTACCTGATGAAGCTAGCTCCGACACATCTGGAACCAGCGAATGACCGCCATCGGGCGCAGCGTCCTTGCTACATCTGGGAGAGAGGAGGCGGGGGGGGGGGGGGGGTTTGGTAGAGCGGGGAGAATTCACCAGGGAAATAAGAAACGTTTATGAGGCTGTACTACACGGAGAGATGACTTTGAACCAGGAAATGATCATGTTACTCAGACTCTATACGAAACATGTTTGGGCTCTGAGGACAAACCTTAGGCTGCTGTATGTTATAAATAGATTTACACTACCCAATTTTCAAACCGTGAACCTAGAAAGTATGTATTGTATGTATTGTCATGTATTTAAGTGGTTCTTAGCTTTCACAAACCCTGTGGCCCATCACACAATGACCCACAATGGCCCGAAGCACAGCCAGGAGAACCAAGAAGGGGCTCTGTGAGAAGCATATCAAGGTTCTGGAGTGACCAAGCCAGTCTCCAGACCTAAACCCAATAGAAAAATGTTTGGAGGGAGCTAAAAAAATCAGTGTTTCTCAGCGACAGCCCAGAAACCCTGACTGATCTAGAGAAGATCTGAGTGGAGGAGTGGGCCAAAATCCCTCCTGCAGTGTGAGCAAACCTGGTGAAAAAAACTACAGGAAAACGTTTGACTTCTGTAATTGACCTGTATTTTCTGTAAGTGCATGACCTCTGATCCAAAGGTTGGCGGTTCAAATCCTACTCTCTGCAGCAGAAACATTGTTGGTAGCGCTAATATCCACTGACTCACAGGTTGATGGGGGGATTCCAGCTCCCACGGATGAATATTGTGTGGGTAAATGGGTGAGTGGTTCCTTGAAGGCAGAAGGTGTGGCTGGGTTTGCTGCCTCATGCTCAGTTTGAACCAAAAACGAGTCAGATTGAGTTAGATGAGGTCCGTACAGTTCCTGGAAAATTTCCCAGTGATTCAATGGATCGTGTGCTGTTACATTGACCTCGGAGCGATGAGTCTCTTTTTCTCGGACACAGCAGCCGTCTGAAGCAGTTTTCAGGCGCGGAGACGAGTACTTCTCTGTGTGATAGTGTGTACTAGTGATGAGACTTTTGACTCTTTATGGGATCCGATACTAAGATCTGTTTAAAATGGTACAAACTGAGGCTGGCAGTGAGTTTACCCTTTCAAATGATTCAAAATCGAAATAAAACTCACTCCCTACACACTACACACTCACTACAATCTTCATAATTTTAGAAATAACTGTTCCTCTGTGCTGATTCGTGTGTTGGTTCAGCACAATCAGGATACAAATGCACACAAATTAGAAAAGAAAAATGTCAAAGAAAAAGATTTGGCTCTTTTCAAAACTGAGATCTGAGGTTTTCTTTGGAGTTTACATGTTCTCCCTGTGTTATTGATATTGTGAATGTGTGAGGATTTGACTGTCTAGTGTCTGTCTCGTGTCTTTGTGAATGGACTTCTCCAAAAAAAAAAAGGCTAAAAGAGATTCTGAGGTCAGTGGGACTTGTCTGGTCAAACAAAAGGTTGGATCACACAGTACATGATTCAAATAAGGCCTCGTCACATTCACGCAGCCCCGTTGTGCTTCCACATCCACAGCGCTGTAATTACACCTGCAAAAAACAACATCTCCTCTGTTTATTATGTTGTCATGGTAACAGACAACACTTGAAGACAGAATAACATTAATCCAGAGCCGTCAGTCAAACCGAGCACCTCCAGACTCCAGTGCACTACTAAAATAAAATAAAAAAAATAATAATAATAATTAAAAAAATAAATTAAAATAAAATAAAATAATAATAATAATAATAATAATAATAATAATAATAATAATAATAATAATAATAATAATAATAATAATAATAATAATATAAAATAATAAAATGTAAATAAAAAATAATAAAAATTATAAATAAATAAATAAATAAAAATAACACAAATCTGGAATTTCCCCACTGTGGGACTAATAAAGGCATATCTTATCTTAATGTCACAGTGGCTACAAGGCGGTGACGTGTGGTGAGGTTCATGGCTGGTGAGGAGCTGATGTCGTCACAGTCAGATTTACAAACATATAAACCAGGTGTCCGCAAGTAAATTTGGCCCCGGGACAGTTTCTCTCCCAGTGACTTGGCGCCAGAATAATAAGAATTTCAAAATAAAAGTTCCAAAGTCTGTATGAATATTACTGAAATAACTGAAATATTTGTTTTTAATTTTGGTTGCTTTTATTGCACTGAAAAAGTTGCATCTTTACTGTGAGGTAGAGCCACACTCTGACGTGATCTGGAGCAGCTTCTCGTCCCTGTTTCCATGAGAATGTTGTTCCTTTGGCTGTAATCTGTAACAGTTTGGCATAAAACGCATCTATCTCATGAAGAATGTTCCGAACTATGTTTTAACTTGTCCAATTTTTTTTTCCATAGAATGAAGCAGGTGATGTGCCACCTCCAGAAAGTTGGATACATTCAATTTTATTTTCGACTCAAATTCATCTTCAACTTCTCTTTATTTGTCCCCAAAGAGAAAAAAAAGCAGATACACAAATAAAAACATCCACCACATACCTCAAACACACACATGTACAGATACACACACACACACACACACACACACATGCAGATATACACATGCTGATACACACACACACGCACACACACACATGCAGATATACACATGCTGATACATACATACACACACACACACATACATACACACACACACACATACGCACACACACACACACACACACACACACACACACACACACACACACATACATACACACACACACACACACACACACTTTGGGGGACCTGATAAAATCTGTCAGTCACATCTCTCTCTTCTGTCCTTTCTGGAGAGTCCGTTGCTTCATTATTCACTTTGCTTGTGGAGCTCATAAAACTTTGACTTGATGTTTCAGTCTCTTGGTTTTTGACTCTTACACCAGAAACAAATATTATTACATGATTATTATTATTATTGCAATAATAATTTCTATTGATAATAACGTATTCTTATTATTGTCTGGGAATAACGGCACATTCCTTTATTCAATGAAACTTTTTTTGTTTCCTCAAACCAGCCCAGAAGAATGTTCTGTAAAATAAACCTGAGTGTCAGAGCTGCACAGATTTTTAATCCTCAAACTCACTGTACAGATCTTTATTCATTTAACAGTTTCATGTCGCACTGTTGTATAGGACATAAACCAGGGACTGAAAAAACAGGCTGTGAAACCTAAGATCTGGGAAAAATAACATTTATACTAGTCTCCAATCTTTACTCTACTTATTTTTAAACCAGTAGTTTTCATATTCATGGTTTCAAACTAATGCAGCGTCCTCCGTGGTCAGAGCAATTAAGAAAATCTGATTTAAATTTCTGTGTAGTGTACGCCACCTGCTTGTTTCTTTAGACACGTTATTAGAATGCTCCCAGTGTGGCAGTAAACCTAACTATCTCCATAGAGTCGACATCGTCAGGCCAAGTTACAAGTCACATCTGTGGAGAGGTGACACTGCTCACAGTAAGAATGCATGTTTTTCACACAACTTTAGAGCACTTTAAAAACGCCATAATTTATAATGTTAGTTATTATAAATGAAGCTGTACTGTGTAGATTTCCAACAGACAAGCACAAAAGTAACATTATGCCCTTTTAAGTAAACTGTACAAAAAATATTTACATTTGTATAATCCTTCAAAAAAAAAAAACACATAAGAATTCCAAATCACCTTTCTTTTATTTATTGACAGATTTCTGGATATTCTTTCAGGTGTTTTTTTGATTAGCTCCATCTTGTTCTTCATCTTCTGGAGACATGGTTCCTCTCCTCAGCTTCATCAGATCACAGGACGACTGCTGGTCTCTCCAAACCAGTCGCCATGTAAGGACAGAAAGAGACAGAGGTAAGACCTTGAGTAAACTTAAAAGCAGATTCTATGAAATAATTATTTTCTTACCTAATTTTTGTGAACAGTTCTTGCTCTTCATCTTCTGGAGATACAAACTTTCTCGTCAGCTTCATTAGATCACATGGAAACAGAAAGAGAGACAGAGTAAAGACACTGAGTAAAGATTCAAAAGCAGCTTCTGTGGAATTATTATTATTTTCTTGCCTAATTTTTGTGATCAGCTCTTGCTCTTCATTTTCTGGAAACACGTTTTTTTTTCTCAGTTTCCCTCAGATCACAGGACGACTGCTGGTCTCTCCAAACCAGTTGCCATGTAAGGACAGAAAGAGACAGAGGTAAGACATTGAGTAAACTTTCAAAAGCAGATTCTATGAAATTATTATTTTCTTACCTAATTTTGTGAACAGTTCTTGCTTTTCATCTTCTGGAAACATTTTTTTCTCCTCAGCTTCATGAAATCACATGGAAACAGAAGGAGAGAGACAGAGGTAAGACACTGAGTAAAAGATTCAAAAGCAGTTTCTGTGGAATTATTATTATTTTCTTACCTAATCTTCGTGAACAGTTCTTGCTCTTCATCTTCTGGAGACACAAACTTTCTCCTCAGCTTCATTAGATCACATGGAAACAGAAAGAGAAACAGAGGTAAGACACTGAGTAAACATTCATAACAAGATTTTATGGAATTATTTTTTTTACCTAATTTTGTGATCAGCTCTTGCTCTTCATCTTCTGGGAAACACGTTTTTTTCTCATCAGCTTCATCAGATCACAGGACCATCGCTGGCCCCTCCAAACCAGTCGCCATGTAAAAACAAAAAGAGAGACAGTGTTAAGACATTAAGTACACAAACGCAGCTTCTATGGAATCATCATTTTCTTACCTGTTGTTTCTTCTTTCTTACCTGTTTGTTTGATTATTATTATTATCAGTCAAATACTTTTGAAGTTCAGATAATTTACAATAAAACACCTAAACCTAAGTATAAATACAAACTCTGAATATCTAATTTACAAAAAGAAACAAAAAAACATGTACATAATGTCTCAAACAAAACAACAAAAAAAAGAGGAGAAAACAGGGGAGTGTCCCACCGACCCACGAGTCAGTGAACAAACCCAGACCTCGAGATACAATTATAAAGAGCAAATATAAAAGAGCCTCCAATCAGACTGTTTACAAAAGGTATAGAATTATATAATAACTAACTAATAAAAAACTAAAAAATAAAACAATCAACAAAAAAAAGAGGAGAAAACAGGGAGTGTCCCACTGACCGGTGAGTTAGTGAACAAACCCACATCTCCAGATACTTTCACACTGACAGTACAAGTCAGTATATGTTACTGTTACAGTATGAGACTGTTCACAAAGGCTGAGAGTAAAATACCTACTGGATTTGAAATGGCACATTACCATCAGACAGAACAGTTTGAATCCAACATAAACAGGAGAAAACAGTGAACAAAGCCACAGGTCCACATATTATTCACCCATGTGTTATTATGTGAGGAGTTGACATTTCCTCTGTACTCTAACTCATCACGGTGTGTTAGATATTAGTTATCTGCATAATATTTAAGCAGAACTCAGTCCATCAGGACGGAGGGAGCTGCAGTAGATGTGGTAGCTGCAGGTTAAAGGTCAGTACTGAGCTGCACTGAGCTGGTGGGGTCTAAAGCTTGTAGCTGTAAATAGATTGTCAAAATACCCCAAAGCCAGTCACACTCTGGACTCTTCAAAATCACTATTACATATGTAATGTAATATGAATACTACTAAAGCTTTTTTTTTTGTATTTTGTGTATCTTTTTTTAACTTGAAACTTGAAACTTGAAAGTTTAAACTTGAAATTTTAAACTGGAAACTTTAAACTGGAAACTTTAAACTGGAAAACTTGGAAACTTGAAACTTTAAACTGGAAAACTTGAAACAAACTGTCACACACAAACACTGTCTAACCCTCTATGCCCAGAAAAGCACACACTTAAAGTAAATGCAAGGTGTACTATGCAGGACATTCTGTCAAACTTTAATACTTCAATTTTGTGTTTCAATTAAAACTCACTTTTTCAGTACAAAATAACCTGAGGCCCAATCACATAATACATGTATTATATGATTATGTGGCCATAGGCTCTGTCTCTGTGGTTAAGAATCACTCAATGAGAAGAAGGCCAATCACAGAACTTTATATTTTGTCATCAAGGTTTCTTAGGTTTTTATGAAGTCCTATATAATAATCCTTGCATTTTTTATTACTTAAAAAATGTTAATGAAAAAATGTTAAAAAAGTTTTTTTAAAAGTTAAAGTACAAGGCGTACTATGCAGGAATTTCTGTAAAACTGCAATACTTAGATTTAATTCAGAATAGTAATTAACACTAAACTAAAAAGAAAAGATTAGGTTTTTATCATCAATGTTTGTCGTTTAATGAAATCCTGCATAGCATTCCTTAACTTCAATCTACTGATTTTTTTTTTTTTTTTTTTCAATCAACCAAGAAAGAAATCAATGTGGTGGGCGCGGCTGAAGTTGGTAAATGCCGGCGCAGTGAGCCAAGCTCTGAGTCTCAGTGGCTGAGTACAGTCCTCGTCCAACTCAGAGTCTCGGTGGTGGTGCCAGTAGGACCTGAAGCCTCTGGACGTCCCAGCAGAGGTGGAGGGGCCGGGGGATCAGCCTGGGTAGGAGGAGGCGAGGCGCGGCGGAGGAGCAGGAGAAGGGCAGCGTGCTCGCTGCTGAGGAGAGGGGGTCGGGGCACGACCCTCTGGCTCCACAGCTGAGCAGGAGAGGAGACGAGCCTCTTCTGTCTCTTCTTCCTCTTCAGGGAGACTCACGCAGCGCTCTTCATCAGTTGACCGTAGTCAGTCCAGTCCATGTCCTCAACCTCGTCAAGTGCAAGTCTGGAACCACCTACCTTTGACTCACCTTGGTCCTCAACCAGAGGGTCCCGACGGCCCCAACGGCGCCAACGGCCCCAGCGGCCCCGACGGCTCCGACGGCTCCGACGGCTCCGACGGTCCCGACGGTCCACAGCCTCTGCAACAGGTTTAGAGCATGTCAGACTACTACCACAGACTCTAATGACTACTACGATTACTACTATGACTACTATTTATTTTTGGAATAAATCCCCCTCCCCCCTAAAAAATCATAGTAATAATGATAACGATAATAATAATGATAGTAGTAGTAATAATAATAATAATGAATAAATAAAAACACCAATCTTGAGCTCAAGGTGACAAGATCAAGACATACATATGTTTGTATGTGTGCATGCACGCACACAAGCGTATATACACATGCCCACACACGCACACACAAAAACAATGCAGAGTGTCATAAGGGGCACGTGAAGGGATAAAAAAATAAATAAATAATACATGTATTATATTATTGGGTGGACATGGGCTCCATCCCCATGTTTAAGAATCACTCAATGAGAATACATCAGACGACCCAAGTACAAGCCTGTAACCACCTAACTCTGACTCACCTTGGTCCTCCTCGTCTGAGGAGTAGAGGTCTGGACGCAGAAGACGACGGTCCACAGCCTCTGCAACAGGTTTGACAATGTTAAACACCCTTTAAATTGTAACTAGAGCGAGTCAGACTACTACCACAGACTCTAATGACGACTACTCCTCCTCCTCACACTTAAGTAACATATCAAAGAGGCCTATGTTGTACATCTCGATGGGACAGACTTTGTGGGCATGATCAGTTATTTTGATTCTTATGTCCAAACTAACTAACAGTCCAAACTGTAGGTGCATAACATCACTTCTGACCAGTTCAAATGGCCTATTTACTGCTACAGCTACTGTTTCGCTGGTGCTTAACTCAGTATTTTTTATCTTTTGTATAAGAACAAAACCAAGATGGCAATATTAAGATTGTGTCCCCCCCAACAAAAAAAAAGAATACCAATATAAAACATTTCTATTATAGAAAAAAAATCCCCAATCTTGAGCTCATGGGCTCCACATGAACAAGATCAAAACATACATTTGTTTGTACGCACACTTACCAAAAACAAAAAACAAAAAAAACAACAACAACGCATAATACATAGCTACAAAGTCATGGGCTCCGTCCCTATGTTTAAGAATCACTCAGTGAGAATACATCAGACGACCCAAGTACAAGCTTGTAACCACCTAACTCTTACTCACCTCGGTGGTCCTGGACTGGGGAGCAGAGGACTGGGGAGCAGAGGACTGGACGGGTCTCCATCAGAAGGTCTGGAAGGTCCCAACAGTCCACAGCCTCTGCAATAGGTTTGACAATGTTAAACACCTTTTAAAATTGTAGCTAGAGCAAGTCAGACTACTACCACGACTACTACTGCTCCCTTCTCACAGCTGCTTAAGTAACACAAGAGGCCTGTGTTGTAGATCTGGATGGGCCAGACTTTGTAGGCACGATTTGTTATTTTGAATCTTGTGTCCAAACTAACTAACAGTCCAAACTGTAGGTGCATGACATCATTTTTTTGTGATTAAAATTTAAAAATACAATTAAAATAAAATAAAAGTCACTTACTCAAGTCACTTTAGGGAGATGTATATCTATATATATGTATATATATGTGTATATTAGAGTTTATTTTTAAGTCTATTTCTTAAATATTTCTAGCTATTTATCTATTATCTTGTTTTTTTTTTTATCTGTTTTTTTGCATGTACGATTTTCCTTCTTCTGTTCTCTATGTGTGCGGTGCAATGCTGGAATTTCCCCACTGTGGGACTAATAAAGGCATATCTTATCTTATCTTAAAATCCCCAATCCTGAGCTCATGGTGACATCCTACACCCCCTCCCTGGGCTCCACATGAACAAGATCAAGACAGACATATTTGCCTGTAACCAACTAACTCTGGCTCACCTTCGTCGTCCTCATCTGAGGAGTAGAGGTCTGGATGATCCCGAGGGTTCCAAAGGTCCACAGCCTCTGCAACAGGTTTTGACAATGTTAAACACTTTTTAAATTGAAGCTAGACAAATCAGACTACTACCACATACTCTAATGACTACTACTACTATCCAAATCCCTACTTATGCTAAGCTAAAATCACAGTTTTTATTTTACAACATGAAACAATCCGTTGCAATTGTAATTCATTTGTGACAAAAAAGCATAGTCCATCAAACGCCGCTGGATGCGGAAGATGCGGAGTTCTTCCTCCGCAGATACACGCTCTGAGCCGGGCAGGCAGAGCAGTCCGCGCCGGGGAGAGAGCCTCGGGCTTGGAGCAGAAAAGCTGCCTCTCTGATGTGGAGCTCTTGTGTTTAAGGGCACTGGTCACACAAGACTGTTATTCAAAGATACACGCAACACTGATGGGGTATAATGCGTAACAAATGTTGTCTATGTTTGTATTGTTTTGGGTTTTTTTTCCAGATATTATATTTAATCAGTTTCAGAAATGATTATGATCTTATACTGAAATAAGTTGATGGCGCAGTGAGACAAATGAGGGAGCTCTGACTGGCACAGCGCGGGGGAGTAGACCCAGTCTTTATAAGCTCCATACACCTCTAATGACCTGCTCAAATTAAAGCAAAACAACAGCGTTGCTATGGAGATAAAACATGTTCTCAGAGCATTTTTTAAACTGTCCAGTTTAAAGGCAGCGGGCGCCATTTTGTTTCACTCCAGCTCTGATGAATTTCGATGCCCACAAAATAAAACACCTGATTTCCCATAAATGTGATGATAACTCTTCACTTCTTAGTCGTGCGGATATATTTAGACCAGTTACACCAACTTTTCATCATTATCCAAAATAAAATAATCCAATAAAAGTCTCAACGTATCAAATGTAGCTGTCAATGCTCATAAACCTGAGGACTATATAATGTTAAGAGCTTTGTAGCATGTGACAAAAAACTGTTCTTAAGACATTAAGTATTTACTATGTTGTTAATATTGATCATAGTTTATCATAACTGAATGATATTTGATGGTTTTTACCTCCGGGGGGTTGCTGCCAGAAGAGGGCGAGCGCACGGATGAAGCGGCGAGCCAGGGCGAAGAAACGAGCCATCGTAAAACTTTTCACTCTTGCAAAAAAAAGTGATAACAGAGAGTTAGAAAATGTTGCGACTGTGTTTTACAACCCGGGAAGGGCAAATAAGAGATGAATACCAAAGTCACGTACAGTTGTCCGCTGAGCGTTCAGGTGAAAGTAGGCACGTGACAGAGCGCACGCGCTTATATAGTGCGCTGGGGTTACTATAGCACCGACGTACCGCCTGACCGTGCGTGACCCCAAACGTAAACCAACTTTACATTACGCTGCATCATACTCCTCCATTTCACTCAAACTAGCTCTGAAACTAGCTCACTATTTGAAATGACTGCCTGTATAAATAACTTAAGTATAATCACTAGAAACGTGAGCTAAAAGCGAGTTATTTCATTACGCTGCTGTTGTCTCGTGCTGCACATACACACTTAGGCAGTGTTGGGAATCTTACTTCAACATTTTAATTAGTTTTATTATGAAATGTAATATGTCTACAAAAAGTCAGAGGCAGTAAATTTAAAACAACTCTATGTTCATAATTCACTGTGATGTTTGAAAATGTTTTAAATAAAGTGTAGATTAAACATGAGGGTAGATTAGCAAACATTATCTAACAGAGCTAAATTCTTATTTAGAGTCAACAGCAACTAAAAGCATCAACACAGCAGATTTACATTCAAACAATTTTAATAATCAAATTGTTTTAAACGTGGTTTGAGCTCGATGTACTTTGAACATGAAGCTGCTAATGCTAAAACATGCTAGCTAGCGCTAGCATTCGACAATGCTAATATAGCTAATATCATCTTTAGCTAACCTCCACTTAAAAACATTTTTTTTCTCTTTCACTGCAGAGCATTTCACTAGATGCATTGACACAGTAATCAACATAATTTCAGCACTAAATTCTTTTTTCTAATACATTTGAGTAACTCGTTTTACTTTCAACATGAAAATGTTAATGCTCAAACATGCTAGCTAATATTAGCACACTTACCTCCAGGTTGTAGGATAGACTTGCGGATCACAAGTTTTACTATTTTACTTCTTACTTAGTTGACAGTAGGTGCATATAAAAACGTGTTAACGCTGGTAATTTTTAGTATTGTACATAGTATGCTCTTTGTACACCTTACATATGATAGCTTTCTAACTTCTATGTGGAACATTTTATGAATACAGCTAACATAAACCACAGAAACCAAGTCAAATTCATGTAAAAATCGTTATCAGTCACATTTGTCATAAAAGTTTTAATATTACTCACCTGATATTACATATAAAATCATCTTGTCCTTTGAAAAATGATACACACTTCCGGTAGTGTGTGTGAGAGCCAATTCCAGGACCCGGCCACAGGGGTCCCTAGTGAGTAAAAAAAATCTCACACACGGACCCATACTTTGTCACCTTGTGGGCCAAGCGAAAAAACAGCACTAGGACTATCAGGGGAGGCCTCTGCGCACCATATTAATGTAAGCGGTGTGGGGCCCTGAATTTTGGGCCCTGCGAAAGTGATGGGCCCCTCATTGTTGGTGGGCTCCTCCTGGCCTCATGTAGTGAGAAATGCAAGTACACACACACACACACACACACACACACACACACACACACACACACACACACACACACACAGACACACACACACACACACACACATGCAGATATACACACACACACATGCAGATACACACACACACACACACATGCAGATACACACATGCAGATACACACACACACACACACACACACATGCACACACACACACACACACACATACACACATGCAGATACACACACACACACACACATGCAGATACACACATACACACACACACACAGACAGACTCTGCTAAATATACATTCACAGAGGCTTTATGGTGGATCTGTATAGTTCAAAGTGACTTTATTGCTCTCCTTTGGGGGAGTGTGGCTCGGATGTAAGTGTTTGCTAAACCACATCAGATATGACAGTATTATAGGCCCGTGATACATTTAGTAACATCTGAATACAGGAAAATGAAATAAATAAAACATGATGGCTGACAGCGACAACACTGAGTCACTGTGATTTCAAATCAAACCAAAGATGTGGACTTCACTGTCACAGCTCCTCCTCGGGATCCATTTGTCATTATTACTGTGTCATTTCACAAAACATTTCAAAGAGTTGTTTTCAAAATAAATGACGATAAATGTTTGATGTTTTTATGCTTTTCACCACAACTGTCATAAACCCAACAGCAAAAACAGACGTGTTTGAAAGATTGTTTTTTTAAAGTGTTCTATTGTAGATCATCAGATAAACACAGTCGCAACTTTGTTTTAGCAACTGAACTATTCTCACGTTTTCTGCTGCAGCGTCCGCCACCGTCTTGTCTCGTGAAAACGCGTATGATCGATCTATATGTCCATCTGTCTATATGTCCATCTGTCTATCTGTCCATCTGTCTATCTGTCCATCTGTCTGTCTGTCTATATGTCCATCTGTCTATCTGTCCATCTGTCCATCTGTCTGTCTGTCCATCTGTCTGTCTGTCTATATGTCCATCTGTCTATCTGTCTATCTGTCCATCTGTCCATCTGTCTGTCTGTCTATCGATCTCTGTCTATCGATCTATCTGTCCATCTGTCTATCTGTCTATCGATCTATCTGTCTATCGATCTATCTGTCTATTGATCTATCTGTCTGTCTGTCTCTATGTCTATCTGTCTGTCTATCTATCTATCTGTCTGTCTACTGATCTATCTGTCCATCTGTCTATCTGTCTATCGATCTATCTGTCTGTCTCTATGTCTATCTATCTGTCTGTCTGTTTGTCTCTATGTCTATGTCTGTCTGTCTGTCTGTCTGTCTGTCTATCTGTCTATCGATCTATCTGTCTGTCTCTATCTGTCCATCTGTCCATCTGTCATCTGTCTACAGTACGTCATCAACACTGAAAATTCCATCCAAAACGTACAGACAGTTCACAATAGTTTGAACAGTCGTCAAAAAATGTGTTAATCAGACAAACTCATAACTAATGTGTAATTTAGGCAACAGTTTGTGCATGTTTAACCAGGAAGTAAAACTATGAATTTAAACTGAATGTTTAGATTTTTAGAGTACTCAGACACATCAGAGTACTCACACACACCAGAGTACTCAGAGACACGGGAGTACTCAGACACACCAGAGTACTCAGACACACACCAGAGTACACAGACACACCAGTGTACTCAGACACACCAGAGTACTCAGACACACCAGAGTACTCAGACACACCAGAGTACTCAGACACACACCAGAGTACACAGACACACCGGTGTACTCAGACACACACCAGAGTACTCAGACACACCAGAGTACTCAGACACACCAGAGTACTCAGACACACCAGAGTACTCACACACACCAGAGTACTCAGAGACACGGGAGTACTCAGACACACCAGAGTACTCAGACACACACCAGAGTACACAGACACACCAGTGTACTCAGACACACACCAGAGTACTCAGACACACCAGAGTACTCAGACACACCAGAGTACTCAGACACACACCAGAGTACACAGACACACAGTGTACTCAGACACGGTGTACTCAGACACACACCAGAGTACTCAGACACACCAGAGTACTCAGACACACCAGAGTACTCAGACACACCAGAGTACTCACACACACCAGAGTACTCAGACACACCAGAGTACTCAGACACACACCAGAGTACTCAGACACACCAGTGTACTCAGACACACCAGAGTACTCAGACACACCAGTGTACTCAGACACACCAGTGTACTCAGACACATACCAGCGTACTCACACACACCAGAGTACTCAGACACACCAGAGTACTCACACACACCAGAGTACTCAGACACACCAGAGTACTCACACACACCAGAGTACTCAGACACACACCAGAGTACTCAGACACACCAGTGTACTCAGACACACCAGAGTACTCACACACACCAGAGTACTCAGACACACCAGTGTACTCAGACACACACCAGCGTACTCACACACACCAGAGTACTCACACACACCAGAGTACTCAGACACACCAGTGTACTCAGACACCACACACACCAGAGTACTCACACACACCAGAGTACTCAGACACACAGTGTACTCAGACACACACCAGAGTACTCAGACACACCAGAGTACTCAGACACACACCAGAGTACTCAGACACACCAGAGTACTCACACACACTAGAGTACTCACACACACCGGAGTACTCAGACACACCAGAGTACTCACACACACCAGAGTACTCAGACACACCAGAGTACTCACACACACCAGAGTACTCAGACACACCAGAGTACTCACACACACCAGAGTACTCACACACACCAGAGTACTCACACACACCAGAGTACTCAGACACACCAGAGTACTCAGACACACCAGAGTACTCAGACACACCAGAATACTCACACACACCAGAGTACTCAGACACACCAGAGTACTCACACACACCAGAGTACTCAGACACACCAGTGTACTCAGACACACACCAGCGTACTCACACACACCAGAGTACTCAGACACACCAGAGTACTCAGACACACCAGAGTACTCAGACACACCAGAATACTCACACACACCAGAGTACTCAGACACACCAGAGTACTCACACACACCAGAGTACTCACACACACCAGAGTACTCAGACACTGGGAATGAGGTGGGTTAAGTCTTTTGCCCAAAGACACAACAGCATTCATCTGTGGAAACTAAAATCACAGCCCCGACCTGTGGCTCTGACGGCTCAACCAGTGATGTTTATGTCGAGAGCAGGAGTTGAACCATCAACCTTCAGATCAGTGAACAAACACTGTACCAGCTGAGTTCCTGTGGTCCAGTGTAGCCCTTCTGTAATCTCCTTCTGTCGGTCCAATAATATGACTGGAGCTCTGTTGAAGTGTTCTGATGTTCTCCTGGATAGTCTCCGCTTGTTCTTGTTCTGTGCACAAGAGGCCCACCTGAAGACAGGAAGTACTTTCACTGTGTTGATTGCTGATTATGTCCTGATTAACCAGATCTGCAGGAGTGTGTGTTTGCGCCTTGCTCTGCCATGTCACCGAGCTCTCTGAGACATTTTTAGTGGGTGACATTGGTGTAATTAGCAGATGTGACACCCAGGGGTGCCTTTTGTTTTCAGATTTTTCAGTTTTTCTTCTTTAGAGGCTCAAATAACAAGGTACAAGCTGACATTAGCCTGACTGTGGTACAGCACATTCAAAGTGGCGTAACAAAGCTCGAGAGAGTGTTGCTGTGCCATTTTGTGATTGAGGAGCAAAAAACTCTAATGAAAATAATATAAAACCCAGGGTAGAAAATTGTATTGATTAAAGGGTTTAAATTGACATGTAATAGTAATGTTATGGTCATATGCAGGGAGGCAGCCATATTGTGCTTTTCCCAAATACTTTTTTTACTCTTACTTGAGTAATTTTCGGACCACTATGTTTTACTTCCACTTGAACTACCGTATTGTCCGGACTACAGAGCGCACCTGATTAAAAGCCGCATGCTTTAATTGTAGAAAGAAAAACTTGTACAAGCCGCACCGGATTTTAAGCCGCAGGTATCCCACGTAGTAATATGAAAAATTAGCTCAAAAACGTTCATTTGCGAGGAACTAGTGCAGTTTTACATGCTTTTTTTTTTTACAGTGTCTGCAGGTGCGTGTTGTGCGTCCAGATTGGCTAAAGGAGGTGCCATGTTCTGCGTCCTGATTGGCTAAAGGAGGTGCCGTGTTCTGCGTCGTGATTGGCTGAAGGAGGTGCCGTGTCTCCTGTACAGGACAGAATGCTTCAGCCAAATTTACCAAAATATTCGATGCTGCTGCATGACTCTGAAACAATCGCGTTGGACACCTTTGTATTTCAGGACAAACGCCTCCGACACGCATTGTGGACGCTCTGGACTCGCGTCCACGAGAGACTTTACATATGAAAAAACATAAAGAAGGAGGAAAATAATATAAGGACGACAGCAGGATAAGTTTTAACAAGGAGCAAAAAGGGCTGTAACAATGCGGATGGAGTCTGATTTAGTTTGTGGATCATTGACTGCAGGAAAAAGATCATTACGAGACATTACAGCGGCGCCAGGACGAAGAGGCGGAGACAGAGGAACTGAGAAATACACCTGCAGCCGCACAATACAATACAGTACGACAGTTGTGAGAGTGGTTAGATTGATAATACAATTTCATTGGACCTCTGTGAACTACTCATCAGTTTTATTGGTCTACTGTTGCTGGGCAAAATGTTTTTGGCGCTATGGAAAAAAAAAAAGAAAAAGCACACTGCACCATAAGCCGCAGCGGTTAAAAAGTAGAAAAAAAGTAGTGGCTTGTAGTCCAGAAAATACGGTAGTTCTGTTTTTCAAGATTTTAAGTCAATAAAATCAGGTACAGCGCCTTTAAATCAAAAGTTTAGTTAATCCCTGCGGCTGTGAGGGGGCAATAAATTGAATTATGCTCCCCGACTCAACAAGCCACCAATCTATAATTTGCATTTTCTTGTTGCCGGGGTGTGTTGGGAAGTGTCTATAGAGACTCGAAGCTCGATGGCTTGGCCTCTTCATCAGCCGAGATGGTGAACAAACAGTGGAAGAACTCATCTACAAGTCAAGTGTCACTCAGCTGTTCATCATTGTGAAGGAGCACACAGCCGCCAGGTGTGAGACACATAATCCATCACCTCACATCAATATGGAGAGTGACTTCTGATTCACCTTGTAGTAATCGCCCGGAAAAATTGGGTTCAGACAAAACACTTCATGTAAATACTGTGGTTTAAATGTGTCAAAACAGCAAAGTCAAGACACTTGGTCCTGATAGAGTCAGTGCAGTGGTCGAGTGTTTGCCTATCGCCCCAAAGGTCAGAGGTTTGATCCCAGCAGCAAAAAGTTAGAAGATGAAACAGTGAACAGTCATCGGTCCAGAGCAGTCAAGCAGATTAACCAATATTCACAAGAAATAAGCAAATTGAAAGTGTCCCAGAGTGCCCCCTGTCCTTAGACCCTCCCCACAGCGCCTTAAATTTTAATGAAGTGCTTTTCTTTGGGGCTCTGGCTGCTGTTTGATGATCTAACTATTGGACATGACTAAACATTTACCATTGGCGCGGCTCGGGCTCTGTGGGGTCAGCGGAGGTCCCGGTCAACAGGGTAATGAAATGACCAAAGGCTGAGGGCCCGATGCTGTGATGTAACGTTCTGGTTCAGCCCTTCAGACGCTGCTAAATCAAGACATTTTCACACACAAAATACCACACGGCTCATCTCCAGACACTCTACTGACGGCCTGTTTCTGTGAACGCGTACACCGACCTCCTCTCTGGACATAACATATAATCAATGCTGCAATGCTGTGAGCAACCACCAAACCTTTGAGAGAACGCAGATTCACTTTATTTAGTTATTTATTTAGAAATGTCTTGGTAGACTGGTGCATTTCAGTATTTACTTAGCTGTGTATTAGACTATTGGAGGCTAGTAAGGGCGCATGAACGGGAAGACGCGTGGGAAACTCTATCTGCGAGTGTTTAAATGATGGAACCAGTGAAAAAAAGAAAGTTTTCCCCTGTTTGGGAGAACTTTGACTCGATCACTCCCAACAAGGTTTGTCTTATATAGTAATTATAAAATGAGGGAGGAGCCACTGCAGGACTGGAGAAAGCAAAGAAATAAGTTTCCAGATGTTTCACACTGGCCTCATGAACCTGTGACTCCAGCTTCATCTGGGCCTGTGAGAGGATTTTTTTTCCAAAGCAGGGGAAATCCTCACAAAAAAGCGGAACCGCCTTAGTCCTGAGTCTTTAGAGAAACAACTTAAAAAAAAAAGAAAAAAAAAAGAAAACTACTACTAAAAAAATAAAAACTTAAAACTATTGTGGTTTAACTCTGTTTATTTAATTAGAAGCACTACTACAAGTAACACAAGTGCATTCCTATTTCTAATGTGTTTCACTGTGGTCCTATCTCTGGTTTTGTACATTTGTTCATTTGATGGTGCTGAAGTGGAAACTAGATTGTAGTACATTTTATTGACCTCTTGATGGCGTTATAGAGTCAATGAATCCTTATGAAGTGTCGGTGCATGAGCCGGCACAGTTGGCTGAAAGTATCAGTGCTTCATGGGGCTTCATCACTACCAGTCTCTACATTTGCAAACGGGTGTGATTGACAGGTGGGTACAGATGTGTAACCCAGGTCAACATGGTGATCTGCAAAGTAAAAGCATGTTGATAAAAAACAGTAATAAATGCTTTGATTAAAAAGACAAGAATATAGGTAATATGGTTAAAATGAATTAAAAATGTCTATAATATTTTATTTCATGCAAAAGTATATTAAAAAGGTAAAAAATGTGTGAATACATCTGTTTATTACATTTTGAAACGTCGTTAGTCGTTTTGTATATTTGACATTCACGTTGCTGCTAAACCACGTGACCTGCTGGAGCCAACCGGATTGTGTTTTGTTTCCAGGCTTGAGGCGGGAGATACAGACGCACGTGCAGAGCTGCTTCAGAAAGGAGAGAAGAGAGCCAAAAACAAGTCTAAAGTTGATAAAAGTGATTTTTTTCTAAGCTAAAAACTTGAGAAGAGAGTATTTTTGTTTTTCCAACCAATCACTATATGGAAACGTTTTGTATTTTTTGTGATGAATGGGACTTGGTGAGTAGAAAATATGTATTTTATTTTATTCTGTGCAGTGTAACTATCTGTTCATGTAAATGCAATGTTAAAACGGCGAATTAATGTGTCGTATTGTTACTGGTGAAGCCACGGTGCATTTAAAGTTAAAATGTGATAAACTTTGCAAGTTCATTGCCCAGACTTGTCCCTCTCACGTCCTCCATTTTGGTGACCGCGTGTTCTTAGCTCAGTTAAGACCAGAAATTACAATTTTCTTTAACACTATCTAATGATATATTTTGTGTATTCATACATATTTTATGTTTATGATAGGCTTTTGAAGAATGGTTTGAAGGAATCCAGCTAAATAAGAACTTTGAGAACTACGCGTGTGAAACAAGATGGCGACGGACTTTCTGAACCGAGCATGCGCCAGGAACCATTCGCTTTCTACTGCTCAATGCATAGTTTTCATCGGAATGGTAGGATTTACCCAAACTCCTGCACAAAGACGCTGGACTCAGGATTCACACATAGGAGAAAGAGACTTGATTCTGTTCAATACAGAGTGATTCAGCCTTTTGCTGAATTTATTTTAGTTTTAAATGACCATAATGAACCGTTGTAAAAGGGTATTTTACGATGAAATTTATTCTTGTTTGGTTGTAAACAACAAAACAAAATGGTTCAAACTTAAAGGGTAACTTTAAACAGAATTTGAAAAGAACTAAAGGTGATTTCAATTAAACAGAGTTAACGCAATAATCTAACAGATAAAAGACGACTTGAACGATATCCAAATAAAAGGGTTTCAGTCCACTATTCTACAACAAAAAGGAAGGTTTAAAGTTAAAGATGTAAGAACTTGAGTAATTTTATGTTTAATGTTAATGTTGTCAGTGTGTATGTCCTATTTACAACTGTTCAATAATAAGGCGGCAAATGAAGCTTATTTCTCTGGTCTGTGGTTCTCTTTACTCGGGTTCTCCCAACAATTGCTCCAGTAGTCGAACCCAACTGAAATTCACTGGTCCATAGGATAGTATGACATACACTTAACTGTTATTCCCTCTAGTTAACGCTCTAAGGTGCATGTGGTCTGTCTGTAGCAAAAAAAGGAAAAAAAAAAAATCAGATCATTGAAAAATATGGTGGATTTCTACAGAATCAATGAGCAAAGCACTAAACTCTGTGAGTCTGAGGTGAGAGAAATGTGATTTTATGTGTCACTGAAATAGACAAATCTTATTGGATGATCACGTTTGGTCGGGCTTGAGACGCAACAGAGGACGCGGGACCGGACTGAGATCCATCTGTATGAAACAAATACAAATTATGGATCATTCTGAATTTGCCAGACAACTTAGCTAGTTACAGTATGCATGTGTTGTACAGTTTGAACACCACGAGAAGTGAGAAGTAAAAGTATTGTAGTATTGTTATTTCTTACTAGTAGTATTGCATTACTGTATACAGGTGAACTAAAGCAGTTAAGGATGCACAATAAAAATGTCTGTGTAATCCCTCAGTCGTCCAGATCTGATCCATAGCAAAAGACGAATTTAAATCTGTCAACTGGACAAATCGTTGTAAGAGTGAAGACGTTTCCCTGCTCATTCAATCCGCTTCTTCAGTTCTGGTCAGATTACAGGTGGACACTGCCTTATATCTATCTGAAGGGAGGAGCCAACTACACTGAAACTCTAAACACCTATTGTCTCCAGTTTCATCTTAAACTACCCTATTCAACCTTTAACGACCCTGCTATTGTTCTCTTTGCTTTGGGTTTGAGGATGGAGTTACAGTTGGGAGAGAGATTGTCTTAGGCCCTCGTTCCAGCAAAACATCTTCACTCCTGCAAAGATTTGTCCAGTTGACTGTAGACTTAATTTTGTATTCTTTTGCGCACTATGAAATTTCTCCACAGTATGGCATTCCACTAACCATGCATCTATTCAAATGTGGGTGTTTCTATAGCAGCTCAACCAGACATAATCCAACCAAGTCATTAGTAACCTGAGTCCATATGTGCTGTTATCAGACAAAAGCATGGAGCATACAGCCATGTTCACCAGCGGATTAATGGACTAAGGAAAAATCCACTGGTTCATAAAGACTCTGCGCTTATAGGTGTCATGAATCTACGAGCAGACAGGTGCACCCTCAGCAACACCCCATGTACAGACAAAACACACTGAATTAAAAGAAGTCAATGGACCTTTTGTGAGGGAAAACAGAAATGCAAAATGGATGGGGACTCTTGTAACACGTGTAAACAATGTGGAAAATGGCATACGTGAATGTAAATTGGAAGCCAGTATTTCATAACATACTATAGGTTATTTTCACATTAAATCCAATCATTACAGGATACTTGGAACACTTATAATTAAAAGATCCTACAGTACACAAAATGGACTCTTGTGAGCTTTAAATCACTTAAAAATGTGACTGATGTAACCTCTCTACAGGAGTGAAGACATTTGGACCAATGCAAACTGTTTAAAATAAACTAGTTCTGTCTTTCACATTTTTACGATGGCACAAATCAGGTCGAGCGCCTTTAAACTCTCAAATTGCATAATTTATGAACTGTTTTATGATTCTCTGTAATTTCAAGGCCACATGAAACAAAAGCTGGTCATCACCTCTGTATTTAAGCCGTAAGATTAATATGGCTCATTTGTAGAGCACATTTTTTTTAATTTTCATGTTGTACAGTATACTGAAGATCAAATGAAGCTCATCAAGTTTAGCCGTCATAGAGGCGAATTTGAGCCAATCTTGAGCCAGGCTGTTGACGGTAACGCCCCTTCCCACCCGCACCGCTGTTTTAGCAAGACCATCAATCAAATCTGTTGCTAACGGGAGCGACCTCATGAAAAAAAGGTGCCTGATTTGTTCATATCTTGATTTATGGACACAATAGCGGAATAAAAATACCATGGATTTTGTATAGCAGGGTTAATATGAACATTTTAAGACCAAAATGACGAGTCTGACAGCAGCAGTTACAGAGAGAGGAGCGACAGTTTTTCAATAGAAAGCGAACTGAAGCCAGAATCGATCAAGCCGATAGCGTGCTCATGCTCGCTTCTTATTGGAAACACGGCGGCTAGCAGTCTAAGTAAATCGGGAGTACTTAGCTGGAGGATTAGCCAACTGCACATGTGGTTATTGATGGAAGAGCCTAAAAGAAACACACCAAGACACAGGCAGAACATGCAAACTGCACTTGGGACCCTCTTTGGTGAGGAGTCGAGAATTTTACTCAACTGCCCCGCCATTGCCATCATTAAACATGTACATTTATATTGCGTGTGTCCCATAACCAAAACCATGTATGCAAATCATGTGTAAAAATAAACTTTCTTTAGGGTCCAAATTGCAATTTTGATCTTTTCTAGGAATCCCTTGGTCTTATTTCACATTATACGAATATGAAAACATAAGAGCAGAACATATCATTAACTGTACTCTTTCAGTCCCCTGGTTTTTCCTCACGTTTGGTACAAGAGGCTTCAGTGTACAGCACAATGCGAGAGCTGTATTTATAACCTGGATTTGAATTTCAAAGCAGCTGGGCCCTGTTGTTAAGATGATCTTGTGGGGACAGCTTCTTAGCAGTTGATTGCACTGCTGTTATGTGACATGGAACAAGTGATCCGACTTTACAGAGACATAATGTTTGCCCCTGTATTGTCACAACAGTAAGTAAATGGCATTGGTTGCATAATAACTGGGACTGCACCATGTTAAAATGCTCGTATTACACTTTTTCTGATCTGTTCTAATGTAGTTTCCTCATCACAAACAGACCTGGACTTGTGTTTTGTTTCATTCACATGTTTAACACACAAACCCAGCATATTTTTCATTTCTTCTCTCAAACAGAAAACACTCTGTTCCACCTTGTGATGCCATGTGTTAATACAGGAAGTGCTCCACTGTGTTTTTAAACTCCATACACCTTCGCTAGAATCATTTGGATAAATTGAGGCCTGGAATTGACAGTCTCTACTGAACTCGTAGCAAGAGGTAGCTGTTACCTTGAACACTACCACTTCATGACATCACAAGGTGGGTCAGAGTATTTTGAGCTTTGGAGATGCAGACAGACTAATGATGCAGGATTATTCAAACATGTGGATGAAACAAAATAAAACTCCAGACATATTTTTGATGGGGTAACATTATAACATGGCTTAAAGCTCACATGAGGAAATTTTGCGTCATATAGACTTTTGACTTTATTTTTTATATGATATTTGATATTATACATTAATTTTACTAAACCCTTATTTGATAAGGGTTTACTAAAATTAATGTATATGATGTGTATTGTGTTTTTGTTTTGTTTTTTTTTTGTTTTTTTGCTGACATCCTATTAACCTCTTATCCTATTATTAATACTATTATTATTATAGGATAAGGTAATGGTAATAATGGTAATCATTGTTATTACCATTATTATTATTATTATTATTATCATTATTGTTCCCACTGAAACTAATAGACATAAAATAAAAAGTAAAAATCAAACAGCTACATTTACAGTTACACTAAATGATTTCATTGAATATAGTTGTAATGTGTTTGAAGCAGTAGAGTTTTGAACTGTTTGTCGTGACTTTGATATTCCGCACACACTAACACACTTATATTTATCTTTTTATGTTTCACATTTTGTCTTAATTATTGCGTTGAGTAAATCTGCTCATGATTTTGAAAAATAACACGTCTGTTTTGGACGTGTGAGGCTGTGATGTCGAGTTCTAGAGTGACGCGTCTCTATGGCGATCTCTATGATGTCATATAGTGACATCACAGGTCGACGCTGCAGGTCACTGGACGTTTCCTACTTGGACTTGTATTGAAAAAAGGTCATTTCACACTGAACTCTGCAGAGGACAGGTGCACGTTAGAGAGAGACAGACTAAACTCGACAAATAAACTCCAAACCAGCTGTTTTCATTCACAGTCACACGGGTAAGGCACTAGCTACATTTATCTGCATTTTGACCAAGAAAAGGACGTCTGCAGTAGTTTAAGTGTTTGAGGCCGAAGCAGGGTTTTCATGTTAAAGCACATTTTTTAGGTGGTGTAAAGTTACTTGATAAGTTTCTAACATGATGGTACTACAGTACATTTCCATAAACACACGTTCACCTCTCTGTGGTGCGTTTTTGAGGGAAAACTCATTTACCTGAGTCACCTACTGCTGGAGACGGGTCCCTGAAGCACGGGTCAAATGCAGTGGTGGATGAAGTGCTCAATTTTGTACAAAATTTAACTTAAGTGCTGTACTTTATTACTTGTACTTTGTTACCTTCCACCACTGGTCAAAAGCAGAGTACAGATTTCCTTAAAGGGACAATCAAAATGTTAGTTATAAGACGTTGTCACTCTTAAGTACTTAAATTCATTACTTTTTCACAGTAGTAGTAGCAGTTAGGCCTACATGTTCATTACATAGCAGTTTTCATGAATTGTCAGTGCATTAACGTGAAATAACACAACCTTTATCTGGACTTAACTCATGTGTGATGTGTTTCAGTTCTACAGATACAAAGAACGATGCTGGGCCAAGCCTATATTAAGAAGACGTTACCGCCAAACTACAAGCTGATCAAACGTGTGTCCAGCGGCGGCTTTGGTCAAGTGGTCAAGTGTCGAAAGAGAGACACTCGGGAGTTTGTAGCGATCAAACTTCCATTTCGCGAGCAGGACACGGGCAACGAGGTGAGCCCCACTTATGACACGACTTAAAGTGGTTTTCATGTATTTGTAACTTACTTTGTTTGATGGGGTAGTGCATGTGCTCAATATTTGTCATAGTTTTACATCAGTTAAGTGTCACTTTGTGGACAAGGTGTTGTCACTTATTTGTAAAAGTCCCATATGTCACAAAAGAGACTCTTGACGCTTAAGTCATGTTATAATGTTGTCACCTCCTCAAAAACACCCCTGAAGTTGTGTTTTGTTTCATTCACATGTTTGAGTAACACTTTATTATTAGTCTTCATCTCCAGAGCTCAAGATGCTCTCTTCCACCTTGTGATGTCATGAAGTGGTAGTTTCCAGGTTAACAGCTCCTTTTACTTTTAGTTCAGTAAAGATTGGGCTGAAATCATGGAGTTTATGGAGTTTAAAAACACAGTGGAGCACTTTATTACCACATGACAAGACAAGACTGAACAGAGTATTTCCAGTTTGAGAGAAGAACTCTGAATTTGCAGCGTTTGTGTGTTAAACATGTGAATGAAACAAAACACAACTCCAGCTCTGTTTTTGATAAGGAAACAACATTATAAAAGACAGATCTGAAAATAGTGTAACATGGGCCCTTTAAGTCTAGATCTAAACATAGTGTAACATGGGCCCTTTAAGTCTAGATCTAAACATAGTGTAACATGGGCCCTTTAAGTCTAATCATTACTATTGTGTAAGACAAGTTTTGGCCCTTGTTAACGTTGCTGTGTGGCTCTTATGGAATTACCTCTATGTTTGCCATATCTGCTTCTCGTGTCCAACCAGGAAATCCAAGTATAAACTTCCCTAAAGTAAAAAAAATCCTGTTGCTTTAGTGGAAAGACACATTTTATATTGGTGCTTAAATATGTAAACATGTCGTTTTCATTCTCGTCTGTTCAGGTCGCTCTACTACATCGTCTGATGGCTGAAAGGAAGGACGAAAAAAACATCGTGAAGTTTTTCGAGGCGTTTGACACTCCTTTGGGAGAGGGAATGGTGTTTGAGATGTTGGACATGTGTCTGTTTGACTTTTTTTATGGAGGTGATGATGGACATTTGCCCCTGTCGGACGTCCGCAGCATCACCAAACAGGTACGAGAGTGAAAGAACGCAACGCTCACAACGTGCTTTAAAAGAGCCGTATCACACTACTGTCTGATCTGTTAGAATGTTTTTCCTCATCCTCATGAAGAATTATGAACAAAGACATAAGTCCGATGGAATCCCACAAACTAACTATTGTTTGTGTTGTAACGTTGTGTACAGATGGCCACAGCTTTGGAGGCGCTGAAGGGAAATGTCCATCATCCACGCAGACCTCAAATTGGAGAACGTTTTGGTCTGTGATCACACACCCAGAGGCCCGTCCAGGTCAAGCTCACAGACTTTGGCCTGGCCTTTCACACATCCAAGGCCAGACCAGGCCTTAAGTTTCACCATGTGTGCTACAGGTGAGTATGGGACGCCTGATTATCAGATTAAGGGGAGACACTACAGGCAGCTCCAATGTTTTATTATTCAATTGAATCAAATTACTCCCATTGATTTATGTAGAACATTGTAACTTCAAAGTCAGTAAGACTACTAAATAAGACACCAAAAATCCAACCTGTAAATTGTTTTTGTATCTTTGTCAGCAAAATGCAGCAAGAATTTTAATCCTCCATCCATTTTTCAGATTCATTTTGCCAGTTTTTACACATAAAATGCCTTATTTATAATTCAACCACAGAAGAAGTTTCCAAATGGGAGTTGGCCTGCAGTGTCTCGTCCTAATAATGTCAATCTATTTATCTATCAGTCCATGTTATGTTCAAACCATGTCTTTCTTCCTCCATTAGGCCTCCTGAAATCCTTCTGGGTGGCCCCTTCGATGAGGCTGTGGACGTGTGGTGCCTGGGGACCATGATCGCCCAGTTACTGTTAGGGTTTGACCTATTCCCTAACACCTCTGAATATGACGCAGTAAGTGACTCGTGCCAAATGTGAACATACAGGTGGGACATATTGACAAAAGTGAATACCTTTATTTATTTTGCATCATGCCGACAACAATATTCAGACAGTATTTTAACAGTAGATCAGGACTGTGCTGAAACGTGCCTGTAAATGTCCAGGATGAGGCTCAAAATGTGAATAGATCATAAAATTAAGCACAAAACTGTAGAAATATTTCCCTGAGATGCAGAACACACACTACTCAATACTTTGCAAAAATGTAAAGTATTTTTACAAAAAAAGGCTATCACTTATACCCTGTTTTGGAAGATTATGCTACACGTTTTTGGCTCTTTTTGAGGTCATATTTAATACTTTTAGATATAAACGACATATATTGAAATTTTGCATTTCTTCAAAACAACAACAGTTATAATATGACTTATTTTTGGATATTTCTCCCACCTGTATGTAGACAGTAAATCATGTAATATTAATGTTTATAAGCCTAACGTGTCTTTTTCTCTTATGAAGATGAGGGTCATCATCAAACTCGTCGGCAGACCATCTGTATTAGACCTCGACCAAGGGATGAAGACGACCAAATATTTTAAAAGATCTGGACATGTTTGGACATTTTTGGTAAGTAACATTTCTTCTTGTTAGATTCAAAAACAATCATCCCATGTAAAACAATATATTTTGACATAACTTGACTTTCAAAATCTTTTTAGACTGAGGAGGAAATCCTGGAGATGTACGGAGACAAGTCAGAGCCGTTCGTCACAGAGGAGTTTTCTTCACTTAAGGATGTTGTGGAGGTATGTAATAAAATGCAACCTGCAAATGAAACCTGTAAATGTCAATACTAATCTACTGATGACTTGTTTCTAGGACCAGTATGACTCGTCTTATCTGGAGGACAAAGACTTTAACGATGTCATAGTCCTGCTCCGTCAGATGCTGGATCCCAGTCCAAATCAAAGAATTACTCCAACTAAAATCCTCCAAGATCCATTCATCTGTGGCCAAAGGTAAGTTCATAAAGTCAATGGTAACACCTTCAAATAACTGTATTCATCTTAATAGCACAGGCAAGGCAGGTTTATTTGTATAGTGCAGTTGTTACGCAAAATAATGCAAAGTGCTGTACAGAATAAGAAAGACATTAAAATCAAAATACAACAAATCAGAACATAAATAACCATCATAAATTTAGCATTAAAAGAGAAGAATGCAGCTCCCTGTCACTGCCTCATCTTTAAATAGATCAAATCGAACAGGAAGTAGTGATGCTAACAGAGCTGCTGGGAGTTAATTAGGCTTTAGATTTAATTCATAATGAACAAATTGTTTATTGAGAATGATTGAGACTTTGTAACTACTTCATAAAAAGATTAAACATAGAATACCAAAATACAGTGTAAAGCAAACCATATGTAACTGTATATTTTTGTTGTTGTTTGCAGTACGGAGAGAGAAACAGGAGGACCAGGGCAGGAAGAAGAGGCTGAGCCTGAGGTCATCATGGTCAAATCAGCCAAACCTGAAAACACTTTTGTGTTTAAAGAAGGTGACCATCTGAGCGACTGGTGAGCAGGCTTTGGGAGTTTCATGAGAGACTGATAAAATATGTCTTAAAACAAATTAATTTAATAACCAAGTAAACTATAGACGTGTAATACAAGTTGTTTTTTTTTTCCCATCTAGCCTGGAGAGTGTGGTGAGCTCGACAGAGAGCAGAGACTCAGACCAGGACTGTTCAAGATCAGTCACACTAGGTCTGCAGCAGGACGAGCAGCAGAGTGGCAGGTGAGCGCGGTTTTACTCATATATGGGACTGTTAAAATGTGTCTTTAAACTAACTCATTCTGCAAGTAAACTACTGAATTATAATGTGATTAAATATGTGTTTTCTATAGTCTGAAAACTGCGGCATGGAGCACAGAGACGTTCATGGTCAGACCAGCTATATGTCCAAGAACATATAGTGTGGAGCAGGACGAGCAGCAGAGTGGCAGGTGAGCACGGTTTTACTCATATATGGGACTGTTAAAATGTGTCTTTAAACTAACTCATTCTGTAAGTAAACTACTGAATTATAATGTGATTAAATATGTGTTTTCTATAGTCTGGAAACTGTGGCGTGGAGCACAGAGACGTTCATGGTCAGACCAGCTATATGTCCAAGAACATATAGTGTGGAGCAGGATGAGCAGTGGGCTGGCAGGTGAGAATGTGCTTTGGTCTCTTATTCTTTTGTGGCTCAGTGGCTGAGTGGTTAGCGCTCAAGCCTCACAGTAAGAAGGTTCAACACGTAGGCCTTTCTCAGTGGAGTTGCATGTTTTTTGCTGTGTCTTGGTGGATTTTCTCCATGCACTCCAATTTCCCCCAAAAACATCTACAATAGTTAAAATATTTCAGCTAAGGTCGTCCTGACCAAGTCTAGCTCAAGATCTGGAGACAGGGCCACTGCTCCTGACGAGCAATGTTTATGTTGGCGTTAGGACAGTGACAAGCCAGTTATGATCATGTTAAAACCTGTTCAGTACATTAACTTAATGTCTAACACAATTCATGTTGTCCACTCTGTGAAAAGTGAGAAGAGCACGAGTCTAGACCTGATGCAGCTGCAGACTGAAACCCCGTCACAGACTGACACCACGTCTGACCCAAGAGCCATGGAGGGGTCATCAGGAAATGCTGCTCTTCAGGAGGCGGACAGCCAGCAACGACACAGGTGAGTCATTTTATACCTACATAATTATAATTAATTATAGTTACAGAATATGATCTGCAAGACCTTGACACCTATCAATCTATGTTTTTTTCAGCTCTGCAAAGAAGAACAGAAGAAGGAGATGGAGGAACAAAGTGGCTCCGCTCCTGTGCACAGAACCACCCACATCAAGTAAGACTCTGAGCTTTAGCATCACTATGTTCACATGCACATCTGAGCGTTATCTGATCTCTGGAGACATCAGATTACAGAAATCTTACAGAAAGAGAAGATTTAGAAAAAAAGAAGAGTTATTTCAAAATTAACTGTCCTTTCAAATAGTTACTCTAAAAACTCATTGATTAATACATATCATCAGCTTTTGATAATCTGATTTCTCTTGGCCATATAAAACCAAAAAATCTGATCTAAATATAGTTTTTTCTGACTGTACTAGCTATCTGAGTTTACTGGCCATTTAATGTACCCACTGTTTACATGACATTTCATTCATCCAATAACTGACAGCATGAAGGGTTTGCTCACATATGTTTCTGTTTTAGGTCCAGCTGCCTCGCCAAAGAAGAACTGTTTCCAGAAGATGTTCTCCTGGTTTAAACGGTTCAACTGTTTCTGCTGCAGCACAGAGGAGTAAGCTGTGCATTCCTTTGTCTTTGTAATCGTCCAGTTCTAGGTCCAGGTCCAGATCCACACCAAACGACGAAGTTTAAATCTGTCAACTGGACGAATCGTTTTAGAAGTGAAGACGTTTGGCTGCTCATCCAAACTGAACGTCTTCACTCTTACAACGATTTGTCCAGTTGACAGATTTAAACTTCTTTAAACTCTTTAATTGGCTCTAAAATTTAGAAATAGGGAACAAAAACATGAGAGGGGGGTTTGGAGAACAAGGTGGCCATCATAACTGACTGTAGGTTTGCACTGGTACAATGCAGGATACAGGATGTAGGTGGTCACTTTGTTGAATCCCCCTGGTGGTCAATACAAAAATAAAACCGAGGGTTGGATAAAAACAGCAGCAAAGGAAGAAATGGAGAATCCATCCCCAAAGCAAAGTGCACACTGATCATTAGCACCAGTCAAAAGAGACACGTCCCAAACACAAGTGGGACTGTGTCTGTTGTTTGGCTAGAGCTGATGCCGCCTGTCCGTCCAGGGAGTGGATCCCTCCTTCTGCGGCTCTCCCTGAGGTTTCTCTATGAGTTTTTCCTCACCCTGAAGGAGGGTCTAAGGACAGGGGATGTAACACTGTAAATGACCACCACAGAATGATTGGCTTGGTGACTACTTAATTGACTACTTAGTTTATATCTAACTGAGGTGTTAATTAAGTAGTTACTAAGTCTGAATCATTCTTAATGAACTATTTGATCACCATTACTCTAGTCTTTGTTGAATACAGAATAAATTTAATGAATATAATTTTCTCAAATTGTGTAGTTGTTAATGTAAATGCTTTTGTATGTGACTCTTGGTAAGTTTTTGTGAGGTTTTATTGGTCAGTCACTGGTCTGTTTTGGGGATTGGCTCTAGTGCGGGGGAACTGCTGTTGTCTTGCTCTTGGGTGGCCTATAGTAGCTCTTGTGTTCAGAAAAATATAAAACTAGAGGACACTGACTTCACTCCTCTGCCTGTGCCATTAAAACCCCGAGTTAAGACGGCCAGGTGGATTGGGAAGTATTTGAAACGTTGGTCCAGGCTGCAAGATGGTCCATGGTGCTCCACTTAGCCATGTGTCTCACTGGGGACTTACAGATGTGGTACCTGCAATCATTGTCCACATATCGACAGATCTAGTCATTTTAAGGATGTAGATGGAACTAAAACTTTTCATTGCCGCAGACTACACTACACACAGACTACACTATACAGACTACACTGTTCCTGTGGCTACTTCTATATTGGCCGAACTGAAAGGAAACTCAAAGAAAGAAATGCTGAACACAAATATGCAATCAGAACTGAAAACATTCACTATTGTATTGCCAAACATTTCAAAGTTGTGACCCACATGAACATGAATGACCTTAATGAAAATCATGCAGTCATGGAATGTAGCCCCAGAGGTGATTGGCTCAAAGGACGACTACAAAGACAGACCTTCTGGATACACACACGAGGTGCTACTTGTACTACTGCTCTTCCACGTTTCTGAACTCTAGTCCTTTACGATGATGTCTTTGCTCACTGTTCCAGTCACTTTATTTGCATGTGCAGTGCCTCCACATGTTTGTTGTTTACATGATGTATTATGTTTCTTTTTTGATAATTTTGTCTTGAAAATGTATTAGGTATCTTGGGTCACATGTGGTCACATGACCCCACCTACCATTATAAAAGGAAGTCACTCCGGTCGACCATTATTTTACTCTTAAGCCTTAATGACACTTAGGTGTCGAAACGTGTAGGCTGGTCCATTTCTTAATAAAGAACTTGTAATTTTTCTAAACAAGAGTGCCTCGTAATTTTTCAGCTACAGTACCATTCACATCCACGTCAGTAACGTGCTTTGCTATTTCACATAACTGTTACTTTGTTGACTATGCGGCTGCTTTGTCGGCACAGAACACCGAAGGTAAAGACATGAAAATACACAAGTCCTGTGCCCTTGTTTGTTCATCAGAGTTACAGAACATCTTTTAGTTAAGGCTTATTATGCTGATGTTTATGCCACATTAAGTTAAAGCAGAGGAGCATTTTTGACCCAACTCACCTGCACCAGCTGTACTTTTCCTTATCAAGTTATCCTAGCCGCCCGAACCTGCAGGTTGACTCATGGGTCATGCGTTGTCTCATGGGTTATGGGTCGGCTTGTGCTTCACTCCTGAGGAACCATAATTGACATCAATTGCCCCACCCTTCCCCACCTCAAAGTTACACAGACAGGCCTCCACACTGACCAGGGGGAAGCGTTGGAGATGGTGAGAGAAATCTGGGGTAGGGACCTGCCACGGACTGAAAGAATCAGAGCAGGAGCAGCTTTGGCAGTTTCTGTTTGAGTTTAAAGACAGCTTCTCCATGTCAGAGGATGATGTGGGCCACACTGACCTCACCACCCACCCAGATGAGACCTGCAGCAGCTTTGCAGGAAATACAAAAGGCAGGACTTATTCAGTGCTCACCAAGCTCCTGGGCTGCCCCTGTGGTAATGGTACCAAAGAAACAGAAAACCAACTGGCACCTCAGTGTGGATTTTACGCCTCTCAATAATGTGACCAAGAACTATCCTTACCCACTTCTTGCTGAAATGATGCTGCAACCGTTCCTCTATGTCCCAAATACGCCCAAAAGCTTGTTTTTTTGTTTGTGTTGTGCATATATTTCTTGGTTGTTTGTATTTTTCCCAATCAGCAGGAGGCTTTGTATGTTGACAGTTGCTCCATGTTCCATCTCTCTCTAAATAGATTGATAACATTGACGTTTATCCGAGGTAAATGGGTCTGTTTAACCTTAATAGTGATCCATGAAGCATGTTTTTCTATGACAGCCATGAACTCAGTAAAAAGAAAGTCCCATGCATCATCTGCATAGGGAATTAGATTGAGCCTATTCCTTTTGATACATTGTAGATGTGACAGCCCACACATCCCGTTAAGGGGTGGACCTGCTAATCAGGGCTCTATATATGTGGGACGGCCACTAACCTTCATGTCCTCTCTCCTCTCCCAGGACGCCGACTGATAACACATGGTGATAGCACTACGCACCTTCGCAACTTTTGCACATTTTACTGGTGAACTTACTGTCAGTCTGTACATTTGTGGCGACTCTTGATCGATGGGTTGTAACGTATTACTCATTTAGATCACCATGTTAACTTTTATTGTTTTGAAAATGCTTCCCCCTTCTCCTTGCTCTCCATGTGCTAAGTCGCTTCCCCTTCAGAGCGCTATCACAACACAATCAGCGGGCATCACATCAAGTTTGTGAAGTCATTATGTTCAGTTTTGTATCATGCTTTTGTAAATTTATGGAGCATTGTCATGTGGGAGCATGGCTTGAGGAATGAGCCTTGGACAGAATCGTACTGCTAACCGTAAGGAGGGTTCAAATACTGATGTTAGAGATTGCTAGATTATTCAAACATGCATGGATGACATTGAAAACCTCTTCAGGCACATTTTAGATTTTTGATGAGGGAACAATGTCATAGCATGGTAGAAAGCACAATATGCCCTCTTTTAGCTAAATCACTTATCATTGGCCAGTCTTCTTAATTAACTATCTATCGTTACTCATCTTCTTTCGCTTTAGTCCTGTCCAGGTGAAGACCAGTGTGTTGGGCTGCAAGTCATCCTCCCAGGCCCTTCATAAATCCACTGTGTTACCCATCCGCTGGCACTGGCTTGATAACTCCTATTATTGCTCAGTGACCTGCAGCTATTCAACTTCACTTTAAACTACAACCACGGGCTAACTCTCTCTCTCTCTCTCGCCTCTGATTTCAAAACCATAAGCCCGACACGTTCGCTGCGTAACAGGGATCTCGAGCGCCGATTTGATATAGTAAAGTGGATTACAGTGGTAGAAGTGGTGAGCGTAGAAGATGTTTTGTGGGTTGTGAGCTGTTTATGAAGCCAGTCCATCACCAGCACAGGGGCCATCTGAGGATTCGTTAACCCAGGGGGACAGTGGGAGAAGGCTGAAGTATCTGGCAACCCTCAGAAGAAATAATAAAAGCGAGATAAAGAGAGGAGCACACCCCAAAGCCATGTGATAGGTTTTACTCAATGACAAATGCTGGTTTAAGTAGTCAAGGTGGAATAGCTTAGCCTTTATGTACTTTATGATAATTATTAGGCCAGTGAGATCTATTGCAATCAAATTGAAATTGCAGTTTGAATGGACATAATTAGCAAACTGTACCATAATTCCATCCCTTTTTTTCTGCGTAAAACTGCTAACCCTGTAGTTTCGATCTGTACAAACATGTTCTGAAATGGGGTTCTTGTGTTAGTCTGTCACTTCATATTTCAGCATTGGTGGATGAAGTTTTAATCTGACAGCTGCTATGGATCAGACCTAGACGACTGAGGGATTACACAGACATCTTCCCATGTAAAGAGTAAAAAAGTAAAAGTATTTCACACAAGTGTTGTTAATGTACTGGTAGAAATGTGACAGTTTTTTTTTGCAGACAGCAGCAATATGAAACAATCTCTTAATTTTTCTTGAATTTTGTGTATTTATTTTTGTTTGCTTAAAGCCAAAGCTTGATATAAAAAAAAGACTTAAGATGTTACCTCGAACATGGTAAAAAAAATAACCCCTCAGATCATATGAAAAGTATTTTTTACTTTCAATCCGGTTAAAAGATGTAGTGGAGTAAAAAGTTGTGAAGATCCAAGTCTGCCCTGTGTTTTCGTGCTGTCCTTCCTCCTCCCTTCTGTGTCTTACCTGGAGCTGGGCGGAGATACTTCCTCCCACACACACCTGCAACTCATCACGAATCAAGCTGCACCTGTGAGGACAAAAGGACTGAGGATCCAGCACTCAGCACCTGATCGTCTGTGTATCCACCGTTCTACTGTTCTGCTTGACTCTGTCTCGTTTGCCTTTATGATCTCACTACTCGGCTCATCATTTTTCATTCTTTGCCAGATCCCGCTCCTTGGAACAATTCTGCACCTCCGCCTTCGACCCAGCTCTCCACGGCCGCTACGAACACCTCCGCCTCTGACCCAAGACCCTGCGACCTGCTCCAAGACTACGGCTTACGACACCGCTCTCAACTGTCTGCTCTGTCTACTAGTGATGGTGAGATGAAGCCCCACGAAGCATCGATACTTTCAGTCAACTGTGCCGGCTCATGTACGACACTTCGAAAGGATTCAGTTACTCTATAACGCCAGTCAAGAGGTCAATAAAATGTGGCACAATCTAGTTTCCACCTCAGCGCCATAAATTGAACTACAAAACCAGCAATAGGACCACATTGAAACACATTAGAAATAGGCACTTGTGTTACTTGTAGTAGTAACCAAACACCAAACTCAAGATTTGTGGGTTGACTTCATTGCGTTTTGCTGTGTCTTATATTTCAAATGACACGGTTCACACTAAACCAGCAAACCACCTCCTGAATCAGTCACGTGGTACGGTGCTTCAGGAAGGTTCAAACGTCATCGCTCACGTCATCAAACCACGCTCCGAACCACACTTGGCCTGAATTTTTACTGATTTCTCGACACACACTTTGAAGCCTCAACGCAGACGTAACATCACCTCTGTCTGACCTTCATTCACAAAACCTGCCTGTAAATCAACTTTGTTCAGACTTTTACCTGTGTCTGAATCTTTACCCCCCCCCGTCAGTTGTTACGACAAGTACAGACGCTGCTCTCAAATGTGGTGAAATAAAAGTACGAGTGTCCAATGTAAAATGTATTTACTACTTGTACATTACTATCCACCACTGTATTTCAGTCTATTTTATCAATACTTCTGGACCAAATCATGACCTGAGCAAGATTGATCCAAATGTTGTCACCCTGTTAAATGCATTTTGGGAGCGTGCAGGGGTGGGGGTGGGGCTTTAACAATTGAATGAATTCTTGCATAAATCGCCATTGTTAGGAATGTCTTATTTTTCTTCTAGACTGAAAAGATGCACTCACTTAAGGATCTCAAGAATGCAGAGCTCCGTCAATAGGCCGTGTCGCTACATTAAACATAATTGAACTTACTGTGGCAATAATATAGATTCCTCAGAAGACAAGAGACTTAAAACTGCTTCAAACTCTAGTGCGCTTTAATGTACACACTTTGAAAACACTCAGATGAAATATACGGGCACTTGACAGAACTCGCACAACCAAAGAGCTAAGAGAGGGAGAGCGAGGGCCCTAGGAGGCTGCACACACCAGCACTGATAGCTGTTCAGACCCATATGTGAGACACTTCAAATGGGCTCCCAACTGCTCCGGGGCGCCGACAGGGCAACCGAGCAACCATCGCAATCCACTGTGGGAAGCTAACCTGAGGCTAACACGCTGTGAAGCTAGCTCTCTCAAATAAACCCCATTGATTTTGGCTTTATTTTGTTGCCGTGTTTTTCTGTACCTCCATTTGGGAATTTGAGAGATACGGAACAACCACGAGGACTTCTCTTCAGTGTGAAGTAGACGCTTCCCACCAGCCTGTGATTCAGGAAAATCAATTAACATGTTTCGGGAGCTAGCAGCCAACGTGGGCCTCGGAAGGATATCGGAAAACTAGGACGAGCTACAGAGTAACGCGGAGAAGGAACAGTGTGGGATGTATAGCTGTGCATGTCGGTGCCGTATAGAGCGGTGAGTTCAGGTTCAAGTGAAGAAAATGGTCTACTCTTTGATTTATAGTAAGAAATAAGTCTACAGAGCTGGTTTAAGGATCAGGTCTACCATTACACGCAGAAGTCACAATCGACTAGGGTCACGAGATGAATCGCAGTTATATTACAATCACAATTTGAATGGATGCAGTTGGTAAATCGCAAAGGTTAGAGTTTTTGAAGTACCATGATTTCCTGGCCAAAAACAGAGTCCACCACAGAGTCCAGACCTTAACCCCAGTGAGAATCTTTGGGATGTGCTGGAGAAGCTTTGTGCAGCGTCAGACTTGACCATCATCGATGCGAGATCTTGGTGAAAAATGAAGCAACGCTGGATGGAAATAAATCTTATGATATTGCAGAAGCGAAATCGAAACCATGGTAAAGGCGTCCAACGAAATATTAGTGTGTGACCTTTTTTTTTTTTTGGTGCCGATTTAACAATTCAATCTATTTTCTCATTTCTTCTGGACATGTTTAGAATGTAAACTTTGAACTGAGTCCTATAATAATTAGATATTATTCCCAAATTATTAAGACTATAGCCTGTATATATAAATGGACATATCTAACCTGCTATTCATCGTGTTTCAAATAGGAAGTGACCGTGGGTGCACTTCTCCTTAAACTAGCGGTGCGGGCTGGAAGCAGCAATACCTTCAACAGCCTCGCTCAGGATTGGTTCTTTGGTTGCTACGATACTCACAGTTGCAAATATGTAAAAAAAAAAAAAAAAAAAAAAAGACCCTATATCTGCTAGCCTCATTGGACTTTATTTAACTGGAGATGAATGTTATGGGTGAGTTTATACAGTCTATGGAGAACACCTACAGCCAAGCAAAAGAGTGTGCTAAAGTTACTCCCTTCATAGAGAAAGTGTTAGCAGTCACCTCCTGACTCTCTTTGTAAAACCTTCAAACCAGGCAAGATATCTAGGGGTAGAGAGACTTATCCATGCATTTGTCCCCAGTAGGTTAGACGACTTTACCAAACGAGAGTTAAGAAGCTGCAGTACATCCAGAACACTGCTGCTCGGGTCCTGACTAGAACCAGGAAGTACTTCACACATGTGTCCTGTTCTCAGGTCTCTGGCTCCTGTGGCTCAGAGAATAGACTTTAAAGCAACTCCCACATGTTAGAGCCACATGAACCATCTCACACTCTGAGGACTTCAGGGACCGGCCTCCTGCTGGTGCCAGAGTCAGGACTAAACATGGAGAATCAGCGTTTCAGTTTTCTGCAGCTAAAACCTGGAGCAATCTTACTGAAGATGTGAGACAGGCCTCTACTTTTTAAATCCAGGCTGAAAACGGTTCTTTTTAGTTGTGCATATGGCTGAAATGTTTTCTCCTTTAATGTTAATCTTATGATGATTATTTGTGATCATGTTTCGATTTGTTGTATTGGGATTTTCTTTCTTTTTTTATTCTTTAAAGCACTTTGAATTACCTTGTGTACAAATTACGCTATACAAATAAACTCGCCTTGTCTTGAATAGCAGTACTTTTACAGTAGTTTGCTGATTTGATTTTGTTTATATCAATTTACAGCATACTGCTCACTCAGTGGTACACTATTTTACTTATTTTTCTGGTGTGTAGGGCTAAAGAAAGACCTCGAAAAACATGCCTCTCCACAGATCTGAACTGTAACTTGGCCTATGGTGGCGTCACTTGCTTGTCTCCATGGAGATATGTGAGTTTAATGGCATACAGTATTAATGACACATACCTATTTAAAAATGTTCTTCAAGAGTAAAGAGTAAAATTACTTGTATGATGTAGATTTTGAGATTTAGTAAAGATTCAAATGTAGCGATTTTGAGAAACTTTTGTGCTGAATTTTGTTCAACAGAAACAATTGAATCGATAGTTTTTTTTTTCTAGCTGTTTTTATTTGTACATGTTGTGTTTGCTCAAACTGTGAACATGATAAAAATAAACCCTCAGCCTTTTCAGCAGGTCTCAAACTACAATAAAAATATCTAAACTTTTCAGGCCTGTTCAAAAATGTACAGGAAAGTACAGATAAGTGTTGTGAAGTAAAAAGTAAAAACTATCCACTTTAAAACATACTTAAGTAAAGTACCAATACCTAAAATTTGTAACAGATTTTTCTTTTTTTTTCCCATACAAAATGCAGGAATAGTTTACACTTGATGAATATGCTTTTACATAAATTAAACTTTCATTTAACAAAATAAAGGTGTAACTATCGTGCAGTTTCAACACATTTTAGCCCTTGCTGACATTATGCTGCTTGGTAACGGTAAAGCCTCTATAGAAATCCAATGCATTATTAAAATTGTCATCTGTATTTGAGAGTCCTAGAGCCACTCAGCGATGTGGTAAAAATCTCTGAAGTTCATTTTAGGTCGTTTTTTTTTTAAATTGGGACTTGGCACTTTGAGCAACCCTGTGAAACGGCACTTACTTTTAGACGTTATATTGGATTCGTGGGTTGCATCAGGCCAAGTTTTCTTCTACTTAGCAAAAGACGAAATTTAAATCTGTCAACTGGACAAATCATTGGAGTGAAGACGTTTGGCTGCTCGTCCAAGCCGCTTCTTCAGTTCTGGTCAGATCGCTGGTGGACACTGATTTATATCTATATAAAGGGAGGAGCTAACTGCCTTAATGACCCTTTTCAACCTGTAGTTCTTCTCTTTGTTCCTGTTTGTTGTATAGTTCCTCCTTTCATATATATATGTCAGTGTCCACCAGTAATCTGAACAGAACTGAAGAAGCAGCTTGGATTAGCAGCGAAACGTCTTCACTCCAACGATTTGTCCAGCTGACAGATTTAAATTTCGTCTTTTGCTTTGGATCAGACCTGGACGATTGAGACGCTTGATGACACTTCTTCTACTTGGTGCTTGTGGGGAAGCTGGCCCAATATGGTGGAAGTAGGACGCAGAAAAATTCCCAATTAATACAATTTATTACAGCTCCCTGTGTTAATGTGTGGGGAAAAAAGCAAAAGAAATTAACGTATGTATACCCAGCTACACTGATGGTCTCCTCCGAAAGACTGGCTTGCCCCGCTTTTACACCCAGAAGCCCCTCCCCCAAGAAAACACCATTCACTTCTCAGGTATGGTGGGTACAGCTTTAGCAGGATGACAGATTGTACTACTTTACTTATTAGAGCCTAAATCCATTCAAAAAGTGTTTATATACACATATAACTTTAAAGCAAAAAGAAAAAGACTTACCTCAGTTCTCCTCTCCGCCCACGGCCTCTCTCAAGCCTGTAAAAATGGCTGACATAGCGCGCGCCCCCTCTTTGTCTGGACCATGTGGAGATTCAGGTAAAACGAGATGGATGTGTTAAACTGAATTGACTAAATAACTGAATTGACTACACTTAACCAAATAAAATATCTTTAAAGTAACAAGTGTGTGGTGATTAAATGAAAGGGGATATTAAAAGTCCCACTTTGTCACAGTGCTGAAGACTCGATTTCAAGACTAAGAAATAGACTCGATACTCTGATTTTCAACATTAAATCATAGTACTTTCTTTTATATTCCCAAGCGTCGATACTTTCAGTCAACTGTGCCGGCTCATGTACTGACACTTCGTAAAGATTCATTTACTCTATAACGCCATCAAGAGGTCAATAAAATGTCCTACAATCTAGTTTCCAGGACTAAGGCGGTTTTGCTTTTTTGTGAGGACTTCTCCTGCTTTGGAAAAAATCCTCTCACAAGGCACAGATGAAACTGGAGTGCAAAGGTACATGAGGCCAGTGTAAATACATTTGGAAACTTATTTCATTGTGTAATTTTATAACTACTATATAAGACAAACCTTATTGGGAGTGATCAAGTCAAAGTACTTCCAAACAGGGGGAAACTCTCTTTTTTTGCTGGTTCCATCTTTTAAACACAGATAATAACCAAACACCAAATACAAATCGCTTACGTCATCAAACCATGCTCCGAACCACACTTTTACACAATTTTACTGATTACTCGACACACACTTTGAAGCCTCAACACAGACCGTAACATGACTATCCCTCAGTGTCCAGTAGGTTCCATAGTTGTCCATGGGCGTGTACTATTCTGTGTCGTATACTGGTGAAAGATACAGCTCAAGATCATTCTAAAGATCTTCAGGAAAGGTTAATCTCTGTCCTGTGAATGTGCCTTTTTAGTATCAATACCTGCTCGATTAGTATCTGATTTTTGAAACTTTTGACAACCCTAACTCGCCCAACAATAAAATCTTAAAGTAACTGATATACTGGCCCTTAAAACTGTGTAGATATATAGATAGTATCACTTATCTGTCAGCTCCTTTCCACAACTTAGAAGACGACTGGCGTGTAATTATGAAACACTTTAACTCTGTAAGGATCTCTTTTTCTCTCAGACCACGCTGGTTTTCTATTGAACACGTCTTGAGTGATTATGGTGCCTCTGCGTAACGATGCTTTTAGTGCGCTGTAATCGGCGGCCATCTTAGACACTTTTTCAATAACGTCCCTGTGTGCCATTCATTCCTCCATTTGGATTCACAGAACAGGCTTTGATCAGGAAAAAAAAACACGCTTTTTAAGGTTTCCACTGTGTTTTTATTATAATATAATTTTAAGTGTATGAACAGTCTAACCGTGAAATGGTTTTGTATTGCCTCCAATTACAGTGGAGCGTGGTAAGAACACTGGTGCAGTGACATTGATATATTGAGCAGGAGTGAGGTCAGCAGACTGTTTTCTTAAAGGTTTTCAGGTGAGTCCATCTTATACTTGCCTCGTGAACATGTCAGCTTTACCTGGAGTGGTATACATTCTGTGCATTTATTCAATTATAGGTGTTTTCATTGCCAAAAGTGCAGGCCTGCCTGGTTTGGTGCATGGTGTCACCTGCTTATCTCCACAGAGACGTATCAGCAACATCATCTCCATGGCGAAAAGAAGGTCTTCAGACCCTCCACTTTCAAATGTTTTGATTTGTCATTACACACACAAGTTGTACAAAAAAATAGTAAAGATAAGATCAGTAGTTTGCCACCTAAAGTAACCTAAACTGATATTGGTTGCCGTGGCCATGGTTGGCTAATCTTGTGGCTGACTGGCTGCCACACTGAGCAGTCCCCATCCATCCATCCATTTTCTTCCGCTTATCCCGGGGCCGGGTCGCGGGGGCAGCAGTCTAAGCCGGACTCCCAAACTTCCCTCATCCCAGACACATTCTCCAGCTCCTCCGGTGGAACCCCAAGGCGTTCCCAGGCCACCTGAGAGACATAGTCCCTCTAGTGTGTCCTGGGTCTTCCCCGGGGCCTCCTCCCAGTGGGACATGCCCAAAACACCTCCCTAAGGAGGCGTCCTGGAGGCATCCTGAGCAGATGCCTGAGCCACCTCAACTGGTTCCTCTCGACGTGTAGGAGCAGTGGTTCTACTCCGAGCTCCTCCCATGTGACTGCGCTCCTCACCCTGTCTCTAAGGGTGCGCCCAGCCACCCTCCAGAGGAAACTCATTTCGGCCGCTTGTATCCGCAATCTTGTCCTTTCGGGCATTACCCAGAGCTCATGACCATAGGTGAGGGTAGGTAGATTGACCGGTAGATGGAGAGCTTTGCCTTTCGACTCAGCTCCTTCTTCACCACAACGGACCTATACAGCGACCGCATCACTGCAGACGCTGCACCGATCCACCTGTCAACGTCGTGAACAAGACCCCGAGCCTCAAGTGGAGAACTCCTCCACTTGAGGCACGGGCTCACCACCCACCCGGAGAGTTGTTTCTTAAATGTTTAACTTAACATTTTGGGAGTGTGACAACTAAGAAGTGCAGCTTGTGCAGTTCAAAGGACTGAAGATTAGGATTATTGGATTGTGTGATTTGAGCAGTTTGTTTTTCCTGTATCCATATCGACCCTGTATGGAGCTAGCTATGCCTGCCAGCTAGCTCTGAAATGCTGCAGACTTTTTTTTTTTTTTTTCAACAATACAACAGGCTTTCTACACCAAATACGGCAGAAGATGTTCCAGAGGGAATGGCCCGTTTCATCACTGATCAAAACAACAGCAGAGTGAGGCTTAGGAGAGGTTTTCCTGTGGTGTCTCCAGAGTTCACCTGGCTCCCCCTGTGGACGCTACTATGATGTTGCAGGACACAGTGGAATCAGCTGAGGGACACTTTGGTCCTGAGGGCTGTTACTGGCCTCAAACTACCCTAACACTGGCTCTGATGAACTGTTGTACTGAGGCGTTTGCTTGAACTTGTCTGGTATCATTGTATTTTACTGCTCCATGGGGAGAAATAAAATGATATTGATTGACTGACATACAGAACATGCAAATTCCACACAGAGAGACCCCTGTCTGCATGGGGAAACCTACTTGAATGAACGCTTAAAGTCCCTGTACCTGATTTGTTCCCATGTATTTGAGTGAAATGTGTCTTGCTCCAGTACAGATATCCTGCAGCTCTTGAGGTCAGAATAAGTGCGTGTTGAACTGTCTGCACCAGAACATATTTTTAGAGTGGGACAGAGAGATGGGATCATTTGCTTAACCCTCAGACTCGTATCTTCTCACACATTTAACCTGTGAGGCTGTGGTTGATAAACAGCAGTCTGAGCAGAAAGAATCTATTTATTGACCCGATTCCTCTACATACATAAATATACGGCTCGTCCACTCGCTCGCCCCCTCACCACAGCCCGGAGCCATATACTCACCACTCACTCACTCGCTCTGTCACGGTCCTTCTACTACTCACTCTCTCTTCCTCCCTTCTCCTCTCTCTCCCTCATTCTCTCTCTATCGCTCCCTTTCTTTCCCACTCTCTCTCTTCTCCTTCTCTCCCTTCCCCTCCCTTTCTTTCTCTTTCTATCCTCTGCCTCCCCTTTTCCTATCTATCCCTCCCTCTCTCTTCCCTCTGTCACTCTCTTCCATGCCCTCTCTCTCACTCTTTCCCCTCCTCATTTCTCCCCTCACTCTATCTCACCCTCTCTCCCACCCCCCCATCTCTCTCTCCCCCTCTCGGCCCCACTTTCTCCCGCTCTCTCTATCTTTCCCACCCCCTCTCCCTCCCTCTTTCACATCCCCCCCTCTTTCTTTCACTGTTTTTCTCTTTCTCCCTCATTTACACCCCCACAATTACTCTCTTCCTTTCTCTCCCTCCCTTCCCCTCTTTCTGCTTCATTCTCTCTCTGTCTCTCCCTTTCTTTCCCACTTTCTCTCTACCCCTCTCACTCACCCTCGCAACCCTTTCTCCTCTTTCTCCCTCTTCCCCGCCCTCTCTTTCTCTCTGTACCCCCTCATCCACTCTCTCTGTCTCCCCTTCTCCCTTTTTCTATCCATCCCTACCTCTCTTGCTCTCTCCCACCCCTCTCTCACTAACTCTTTCTCTCTCACTCTATCTCACCGTCTCTCCCACTCCCTCGCCCCCCCCTCTCTCTCCTTCCTCTCTCACCCCACCCCACTTTCTCCCGCTCTCTCTCTCCTCTTTCCCACCCCTCTCTCTCCCTCTTTCCTTCACTCTCCCTTTCATTCACACCCCCCACAACCATTCTCTCTTTTCACTCTCTCCCTTCCCCTCTCTCTCCTTCATTCTCTCTCTATCTCTCCCTTTCTTTCCCACTCTCTCTCTCTACCCCCTCACTCACCCTCGCCCCGCTTTCTCCTCTTTTACCCCCCCCCTTCCCCCTCTCTCTCTTTCCCCCTCTCTCCCTTCTTCTCCCCCATTTATATACACCTCTGGGCTCTACCCCCACCCTCTCTACTACCTCTGGCTTTCCCGCACTCTATCCGCACTCACCCTCTCTCCCACCCTGTCACTCCATCTTCCGCTCTCTCCCTCTCCTATCTTTCCCACCCCCTCTCTCTCCCTCTTTCTTTCACTCTCCTTTTCTCTCTCTCCCCTCATTCACACCCCCACAACCACTCTCTTCTTTTCACTCTCTCCCTTCCCCTCTCTCTCCTTCATTCTCTCTCTATCTCTCCCTTTCTTTCCCACTCTCTCTCTACCCCCTCACTCACCCTCTCCCCGCTTTCTCCTCTTTTACCCTCTTCCCCTCCCTCTCTTTCTCCCCTTCTCCCCATTTATATCCACCTCTGGCTCTACCCCCACCCCTCTCTCTACCTCTTTCCCCGCACTCTATCTCACCCTCTCTCCCACCCTGTCACTCCATCTTCCGCTCTCTCCCTCTCCTATCTTTCCCACCCCCTCTCTCTCCCTCTTTCCCTCTCCATTTCTCTCTCTCCCCCATTCACACCCCCACACAATCACTTCCCCTTTCCCTCTGTCTCCTTCTTTCTCTCCCAACCCTCCCCCTCCTCCCTCGCTCTCTCTATCATAGGACTGGAGACGTATCTGACATGTAGCGAGTCTTGCAGATTGCCGGTGCGGTGCGTGTGGTCTGGGTCGTGGTATTATTTCTGCTTTGCTGTGACTTATGAGCGGGTCACATGTGGATGATTTCACAGGCCAGAGTACAGTGCTGCTGAGCATATGTGTGCGCTGTACCGAGGAGCGGGCATATGGACCGATGGCCTCTGGATACAATGTCCACGCACTAGTTTTGTCGCTTTTTCTGTCTCTCTCCAGCCCCAACCCCCCTCCACCCGCCTCCCTTTGCATCTTCTCTTTTCTCCCTCTATCTCTCCATCCCACCCACCCCTCTTTCTCTACTCCCTACGTCACTAAACCTCTTCATGTGTTTTGTAGCTTGGGTAGTTTCACTGAAATTGCAATATATTACACTTGTATTTAGAACATATAACTGAAAGAAATGACCAGGACTGATGTGGCTAAAAACGAGTCCGCACCAACACTGTATTTGAGCTGACTTTATCTAGTTTGTACAGATATATTGTATAAGCTGCTCTTGACGTCAAAATAAGTCAGCGGTGTACTGTCTGAATCGAATTATAAAGAGTTTTTTAAAGGCCGTGGACCACTGCAAACTGTTAAACATGAATTACAGTTGTCCCTCGCTATATCGCGGTTCACCTTTCATGGTCTCGCTGATTTTTTTGAGCAATTTTGCGTTCTTTTTTACAGCATAAGAACGCACATTGTGTCCTGCGTCCTGATTGGCTGAGGGACTGTAGACCATATTCCATCAGTCTCCTCCGTGTCTCCTGTACAGTACAGAATGTGTCAGACAAATTTACATAAATGTTCGATCGCAGTGTGACTCTGAAGTGCTGTATGTTTGCAAGTTTTCTCCCCAGCAAAACCCACAATGTCAATGAAACGTTGCACCGAGAAAGGCACCTACGAAGGTTTGAACTGTGTGAGAGTTTAAACAAGAGAGAAATGTGAGTAAATGTTAATGCTTGTGTGAGAAAAGTGTATAAAGAGTGTGGTGAGGAGTTTTACAGCTGCAAAACATATAACATACTAAAAAATAAAGCTGACTACTTTGCAGATTTCGCCCATCGTGGGTTATTTTTAGGACCCAAGCAATAAACGAGGGACCACTGCAGTTCTTTTTCACATTCTTAAGATGAGTCAGGTACAGGAGCTTTAAGTTTGGACTGGAGTGGTTGAAATAGCACACAATGCAAATAAAACTGTGCCCGGAGGAAACCCACCTAGACACTGGGAGAACCATACACTGTATACATAAATGGACATGGCTAATCTCCTAGCTGGCGCGGTTCAAAAAGGAAGTGATTTGTCTTGAGTTGAACGCTAGTCATGTTCACTTAGTCCACGTCTTTATACAGTATGAGAGAAACCTGTTAAACCCAGAACCTACCTGTGAGGCAAGATTGGTATAGCCGCTCAGCCGCCAGTTTAAACCAAAGGAAATCATTCAGTGAATCATGTTTAGCTGAAAAGGTCACATGACTCGTGGGGTCACATATGGCAGGTTCCGCAGGCTTTGCACACGGCCCTCCTCTGAGCTGTGTAATGTGCCGCGTATCTGGGCATATGGGCCGATGACTGGTGGCTATACTGTCCTCAGCGGCACGCCAGCTCTCTCAACTTCAAAAGGTCCTATATTACGCAAAATGGACTTTTGTGAGCTTTAAACCATGTTACAATGTCGTTACCTCATCAAAAACCGACCCGGAGTTGTGTTTTGTTTCTTTCACACGTGTGCTCAAAATGCTCTGTTCCACCTTGTGATGTCATGTAGTGGTAGTTTCCAAGTTATCATCTCCTTTTACCTTTAGTTCAGTAAAAATTGGCAATTACAGGGCTGAAATCATCCAAATGAGTCTAGTGAAGGTGTGTGGAGTTTAAAAATATGATTAAGCACTTCCTGTAATACACCATGACATCACAAGGTGGAACAGAGTGTTTTCAGTCTGAGAGAAGAACTCAGCCTAAATCTGCAGGGTTTGTGTGTTAATCTGCGCTTCATAGATTGGGTTCACGTAGTGTCTGACCACTGTAGAGTCCTTTTTCATGGGTTTCGAGCTATGGCAACAGTCCTCTGCGGTCATAGCAATTAATCAGTTCAAATGAAAATGTTATATCCTTTGAATGGGGAAAGGTCCTCACGAAGTCCTTCAAATCAGGAAGGGATTGTTTGTCTGAAATGAATGAACAGTTTAAAATAGAGACAGGTTAGTTCTGTTCTGGAGTTTGTTGTTTTACTGTCAGATGCAGATGTGTCGACCTGGTTCTCAGATAATATCTCTGCAATAATCTGGGTTTATCCACATGACACAAAAACTGGTACGAAGTTCAACATCTCGTTTGTCAGTTTAAATAAACACTTCAAATGTGATTGATTTCAGTTGAAAGGACTTTAGAGATATAATAGTTATCTGGTCAAAATTCGACCCATTTTAGACTTGATATGGACTAGATTTGATTATTTTCTAGTGCTTGTTTAGTCCATGTAGTCCAGAATAATTTTGGGTTTAGTTTTTAGTTTTCATCCTGCAACAGGACAATGACCCAAAGCACACCTCCAAATTGTGGAAGAACTCATTAGAGAAGAAGCAGGAGGCTGGTATTCTATCTGTAATGGAGTGTCCGGCGCAGTCACCAGATCTAAACCCCATTGAGCTGTCGTGGGAGCAGCTTGACCGTATGGTACGCAAGAAGTGCCCATCCAGCCAATCCAACTTGTGGGACGGGCTTCTAGACGTGTGGGGTGAAATTTCTCCACATTACCTCAACAAATTAACAGCCAGAGGCCAAAGGTCTGCAATACTGTAACTGCTGCAAATGGAGGATTCTTTGACTAAAGTAAAGTTTGAAGGAAAAAAATATTATTTCAAATAAATATCATTATTTCTAACCTTTTCAATATCTTGACTATACTTTCTGTTCATTTTACAACCTATATGGTAAATAAAAGTGTTTTGTTTTTTTTAAGGTTTGGGGTTTTTTTGTGTTTTGGTTTTGTTTTTTTCTTTTCTTTTTAGTTTCTGTTTATTTTATTTTATTTTTTGGTTTAGTTTAGCTTTTTTTAAGTTTTTATTTATTTTTTTAGTTTTGGGTTTATTTCATTCATTCATTCATTCATTTATGTATTTATTTGGTTGGTTTAGTTTTGGTTTTATCCCAGTTTGGATGTGATGGATCTGGCCTAATTTTACAGGTTTGTGACCCAAATTCATAACAAAAAATGCTAAGTTTCTACTAGCGGTCACATGATGTTGCTGTGACGCGTCTGCTCACCTTCTCTTTTTCCCACTGAGTTATTTTGAGTTTTTCGTTGCCGAGACGGAGGGTCTGAGGATGAGGGATGTTCTGGGACAGTTTTTTTTGCTTGTTTTCTGTTGATTAATTTTCATTGTTGATTTTCTAACTTTCTGTTGGTTAAATCAATTCTCACGTTCAGCCCTAAGAGGCGACTGCTTTTGTGATTTTGGGCTTTACAAAAATAAATTGAATTGAATCTTGGTCTGAAAAAATAATCCATTAAAATAAATAATCCAAAGACCAGATGAACCTCATTGGACCAAAATAATGGTAAGATTCAACATTTGTGGATTTCTACGTTGGATATTTCTTTCAAAAACTGGAAGTCCATCTCCCACAGATTTCCATAGGTCCACCATCTGAGATCAAACTGTACAACGTGAACGAAGCCTATATATGCGACCCTTATGCGCTCCAGAGGCTTTGATTGGCTCTTGCTCATGGACATGTCTTTATAAACAGCAGATGCTCAGGGCTGATGGAGCACACGTGATCTATGGTGACCTCTGCTGAAGCTATGTGAACGCACACGCTCACAATCACATTAGTTTGACATCTGACCCCCCTGGAGTTTATAATGCAGACACATCAGGGCCTCATATCTTAGCAATCCTCAGAGAAGAGTGGGCTAATACCAGCTGAAATGCAAATTAGCCTAATTATGTAAAGGTACAGTATGTAACTTTCTGAAGGTGGCACGTTAGCTCAGTGATCCCATAGAAGTAAAACCATACTTGGGAACATTCTTTATGGAGATAGTTTTATGCCGTACAGTGGAAGATAATAGTCCATAGACTGTATATACAAATGGACACAGCTAACCCGCTACCCGCCTTCCAAATAAGAAGTGAGGATGGGCGCGATTCCAGCTCCATCGACTTTGACTTGACATTTGTTTAAAAAACTGTCGCTGTCTCTGTAACTGCTGCTGTCGGGGTCGTCATTTTGGCCTTAAAAAGTTCATATTAACCTGCTCCACATGATCCTGGTATTTTTATTTTGCTATCTTGTCTGTAAATCAAGATGTGAACATTAATAACAGACAAATGAAGCACCTTCTTTCTCCCAAAGGAGAGAACATTTCCATGGAGACAAGCGAGTGACTTATAGAGATGCAGGCCTGCTCAGAGGAAGGATGCAAGTTTTTTTTTTTTTTTTTTTTCCAGTGCAATAAACACAATCACCAATAAAAAACATAATGTTTTCTAGTCTGTTTTTTGGTAAGAAAGTGACATAATGTGGCTTTAATCTAGCTTTGATATGGAATAAAACCAGGCTCAAACAAAGAGTAACTTAAAGCTGGTACCTGATTTTCACTCTGCAGAAGATATTTCAGTTTGTCTAAATTTCCCGTAGCTTTGATGATCACTGTTCCCTCTGTGCTGCGCGTGTGCTGTCTGCACTGCACCAAAAAAACAAAATCAATCCTTAATATAATACATCATTTATTTTGTACCATTTTCCAGTCTGACAGAGAGACAGGAGACTGGTGGTCAGACAGTGATATGATGTGGTTCATGTAACTAACGTCACTGATAGTGTCTGACACTGGGGTATATAAAAAACAACACGGCGACGGTGGCGATAAACAGCACAAATGAGGCAAAGCACTGCCAGCTAACCCTTCAGAATAATGGCGAAGCAAATGGACAGTAGCACTGACCAGGCCAAAATAAAAAAAGAAATGCGGTTCTTTTAGGATGGAATGACTGTCAGAGTACGTGCAAACAAAAGAAAAAACTGAGAAACTTGGTGAGATTTTTTTTTCTTTTTCGAGAGAGAAAGGTCTGCTCTGCAAAACATGTTGTGAAGTCGAAGTAGCACGGGAGTTTTCGGAGGGAAAAGTATGGACAGAACGGAAGCTGGACTACCTCAAACGCCACATTAAGAGCAAAACTCAGGTGAATGCGGTTCAAATTATACAAAGATGGAAGATGGGACTTGGGACCGAGAGAAGAGGATCAAGGTGTCACTGAAGAAGCAACCCAACCCTGAGCAAGTGAAAGTTCTCATCCACAATATTCTTCTAGCCATCAAAATGAACGCATCAGTGCTGTGGGTTCAACAAATTCATCATCACGTGGTAAAATATGTGAGTATACCACAAAGCTGGCGAAGCAAAAATTATGCTTTTGAATTCGTAAATTGAATCAATAAGATGGTGCACAATGAGATGATGCAGTATTAAAATGCTCCTTGGCACAGCCTGGTAGTAGATGACAGCACAGACATAGCAGTGCACAAAATGCTAGTCGTGTATATTAAATACAGTGAGGAAAATAATACAAACTATAAAATTGTGTTTGGTGGCATTGTCCAGATGACAGCATGCACTTTTCGGGATATTATGCAGGCAATAACTCACTTTTACTCCAAGCATGAGAATGGTGATGCTGACCTCCGATGGCGCCTCAGTAATGCTAGAAAAGCACAATGGTGTTGCAGCTTTATTAAAGCGGAAAATACCACATCCGACAGAACATTGTGTGGCCCACAGAGAGGATCTGAGCATCGATGATGCGGGGAAAGATGTACCTTTGATGTGTGATGTTGAAACTCTTCTTAGAACAGTATGTTCTAAGAAGAGTATGTTCCACTTTCTCTAGATCCACTGTAAAGAGGGAAAACTGGACGAGCAACGATTCTCAACGAGGATACGTTGTCATTCAGGCCTCTGAAAGTGCGGTGGCTGTCGCAACACCAAGCTGTCAATGCTGTTCTGAGGAAGGAACTACACTGTGTTGGAAGAATACTGCAAGAAAGAATCCAGTGATAACAGATCCAGTGGCAAATTACTGCTACAAAAAGCTGATTCAAAATTCAAGGTTACTCCCACTGCTCTCGAGATGTTTTGATTGAGCTGACACAACTCTGTCCTGCTTTTCACAGACGCAATCTGACCGCGAGGGAAGGGCACGGCTTTGCAAGAGCAAAGATTGCAATACCTGAGGGATGAGAAGAACATTAAGGTCACATTGTGACCATGTCAAAGAGGCAATGAGGACCTCTTCAGCTGATGGCAGAAATACTAGATACAGAATTTGTTTTATTCGTAAGCTCTGTGATCACTTGGCTCGTTTTCCAGAGGATGAATTAAATAGTGGTCAGACATTTGTTTTGAAAATGGTTCAGCAGATATTGCAACACTGGGAAAAAAGTATGAGGCCATTCTCCACTAGCCACACTCTGTGGAGGCCATTAACAGTGAATATTCAATTACATAATGAGGCAAAACTTAAACAAGGGTCAATCTGCACATGCTCAGATATGGCAGATAAATGTGAGGAGCTAAAGACGACTCTCCGCTTGTGGATATTTGTGCTACATTTCAAATATCCAGCTGTGAAAGAGGCTTCAGTTTGATGAATCACATCAAAACAGCATCCAGAAATCATCTTGAAGTAGAACATTTGGATCAGCTGATGCACATAAAGACAAAGCTCTTCGATTAATCTACTGTCATTATTAATTAGAATTTGTCAATAACCATTAAATGTTTGTACTTTCAGTAGTAGAAATGCTAATTAAAACTATAATTATATATTTTACAGACAAAGCTGATGTAATTTTCACTGCATCACATGTCATTGTGCAAAATGTTAAGATTATATAATGTGAACAAAACTGTTAAAGATATTCATGTCTCAATTCTTCCAGAGCAAGAGCCCCACCCCAGCCACAGAAGGTGGGTCCTCAGTCACATCAGCTGTGAAAGAAACAGACCTATAAACCTAGACAAAGTTTTCAACTATTACAGGAAAAAAAAGTAAGTCCTCAATCAGATGTGTGCTTATCTGGTGCCATTTATTGCAAAAAATATCATTAAATATTAATCATTAAATATTTCTAGTTTGAGCAGTACAAATGCTGATAAAAACTGAGGAACTGTATATTTTACAGACAGGGATACAGGAGCAGGACTCTCCCAGACCACAGCAGGACTCTCCCAGACCACAGCATGACTCTCCAGACCACAGTAGGACTCTGCCAGACAACAGCTCTCTCCCAGACCACAGTAGGACTCTCCCAGACCACAGTAGGACTCTCCCAGACCACAGCAGGACTCTCCCAGACCACAGTAGGACTCTCCCAGACCACAGCAGGACTCTCCCAGACCACAGTAGGACTCTCCCAGACCACAGTAGGACTCTCCCAGACCACAGCAGGGACTCTCCCAGACCACAGCAGGACTCTCCCAGACCACAGCAGGACTCTCCCAGACCACAGTAGGACTCTCCCAGACCACAGCAGGACTCTCCCAGACCACAGCAGGACTCTCCCAGACCACAGCAGGACTCTCCCAGACCACAGTAGGACTCTCCCAGACCACAGTACGACTCTCCCAGACCACAGCAGGACTCTCCCAGACCACAGCAGGACTCTCCCAGACCACAGCAGGACTCTCCCAGACCACAGTAGGACTCTCCCAGACCACAGTACGACTCTCCCAGACCACAGTACGACTCTCCCAGACCACAGCAGGACTCTCCCAGACCACAGCAGGACTCTCCCAGACCACAGCAGGACTCTCTCAGACCACAGTACTCTCCCAGACCACAGTAGGACTCTCCCAGAGACCACAGCAGGACTCTCCCAGACCACAGTAGGACTCTCCCAGACCACAGTAGACTCTCCCAGACCACAGTACGACTCTCCCAGACCACAGTAGACTCTCCCAGACCACAGCAGGACTCTCCCAGACCACAGCAGGACTCTCTCTCAGACCACAGTAGGACTCTCCCAGACCACAGCAGGACTCTCCCAGACCACAGCAGGACTCTCTCCCAGACCACAGTAGGACTCTCCCAGACCACAGTACGGACTCTCCCAGACCACAGCAGGACTCTCCCAGACCACAGCAGGACTCTCCCAGACCACAGTAGGACTCTCCCAGACCAGTACGTACTCTCCCAGACCACAGCAGGACTCTCCCAGACCACAGCAGGACTCTCCCAGACCACAGCAGGACTCTCCCAGACCACAGTCTCCCAGACCACAGCAGGACTCTCCCAGACCACAGCAGGACTCTCCCAGACCACAGTACTCTCCTCCACAGACCACAGTAGGACTCTCCCAGACCACAGCAGGACTCTCCCAGACCACAGTACCTCTCCCAGACCACAGTAGGACTCTCCCAGACCACAGACTCTCCCAGACCACAGCAGGACTCTCCCAGACCACAGTAGGACTCTCCCAGACCACAGTAGGACTCTCCCAGACCACAGTACGACTCTCCCAGACCACAGCAGGACTCTCCCAGACCACAGAGGACTCTCCCAGACCACAGCAGGACTCTCCCAGACCACAGCAGGACTCTCCCAGACCACAGTAGGACTCTCCCAGACCTCTCTCCCAGACCACAGCAGGACTCTCCCAGACCACAGTAGGACTCTCCCAGACCACAGCAGGACTCTCCAGACCACAGCAGGACTCTCCCAGACCACAGCAGGACTCTCCCAGACCACAGCAGGACTCTCCCAGACCACAGTAGGACTCTCCCAGACCACAGTAGGACTCTCCCAGACCACAGTAGGACTCTCCCAGACCACAGTAGGACTCTCCCAGACCACAGTAGGACTCTCCCAGACCACAGCAGGACTCTCCCAGACCACAGCAGGACTCTCAGACCACAGTAGGACCCCAGACCACAGCAGGACTCTCCCAGACCACAGCAGGACTCTCCCAGACCACAGTACGACTCTCCCAGACCACAGCAGGACTCTCCAGACCATCCAGGACTCTCCCAGACCACAGTAGGAATCTCCCAGACCACAGCAGGACTCTCCCAGACCACAGCAGGACTCTCCCAGACCACAGTACGACTCTCCCAGACCACAGCAGGACTCTCCCAGACCACAGCAGGACTCTCCCAGACCACAGTAGGACTCTCCCAGACCACAGCAGGACTCTCCCAGACCACAGCAGGACTCTCTCAGACCACAGCAGGACTCTCCCAGACCACAGCAGGACTCTCCCAGACCACAGTACGACTCTCCCAGACTACAGTAGGACTCTCGCAGACCACAGTAGGACTCTCCCAGACCACAGCAGGACTCTCCCAGACCACAGCAGGACTCTCCCAGACCACAGTAGGACTCTCCCAGACCACAGCAGGACTCTCCCAGACCACAGCAGGACTCTCCCAGACCACAGTAGGACTCTCGCAGACCACAGACCACTCCCAGACCACAGCAGGACTCTCGCAGACCACAGTAGGACTCTGCCAGACCACAGTAGGACTCTCCCAGACCACAGCAGGACTCTCCCAGACCACAGGACTCTCGCACCACAGTAGGACTCTCCCAGACCACAGCAGGACAGGACTCTCCCAGAGCACAGCAGGATTCTCCCAGTCCACAGTAGGACTCTCCCAGACCACAGTAGACTCTGCCAGACCACAGCAGACTCTCCCAGACCACAGCAGGACTCTCCCAGACCACAGTAGGACTCTCCAGACCACAGTAGGACTCTCCCCAGACCACAGCAGGACTGTCGCAGACCACAGTAGGACTCTGCCAGACCACAGTAGGAGTCTCCCAGACCACAGCAGGACTCTCCCAGACCACAGTAGGACTCTCGCACACAGTAGGACTCTCCCAGACCACAGTACGACTCTCCCAGACCACAGCAGGACTCTCCCAGACCACAGCAGGACTCTCGCAGACCACAGCAGGACTCTCCCAGACCACAGTAGGACTCTCGCAGACCACAGTAGGACTCTCCCAGACCACAGCAGGACTCTCGCAGACCACAGTAGGACTCTGCCAGACCACAGTAGGACTCTCCCAGACCACAGCAGGACTCTCCCAGACCACAGCAGGACTCTCGCAGACCACAGTAGGACTCTCCCAGACCACAGCAGGACTCTCCCAGAGCACAGCAGGATTCTCCCAGTCCACAGTAGGACTCTCCCAGACCACAGTAGGACTCTGCCAGACCACAGCAGGACTCTCCCAGAGCACAGCAGGATTCTCCCAGTCCACAGTAGGACTCTCCCAGACCACAGTAGGACTCTGCCAGACCACAGCAGGACTCTCCCAGACCACAACAGGACTCTCGCAGACCACAGTAGGACTCTCCCAGACCACAGTAGGACTCTGCCAGACCATAGTAGGACTCTCTTACCTAGTGCATAGCAGGAGTATCACACATACAAACTCGTACTCATAATACAAGTCAGAGCTTCATATAAAAACATCTCAGTTTTCGAAATTAGAGTTTATTTTTGGCTTGGTTCAGTCATATTTTGCCACAGTTAAAGTAAATATACTTCTAATAGTGTTAATATACTAGGCAGGTTATGGACAAGATCTTAGTCTATTTCATTGTGATTATACAAAATCCCTTATTAAAAGTAATTTGATGGACTTTACTGATGTCATTTGATTCTTTTAATGGACCGTGTGAGTTTTTTGGATGTGATGCTCGTGTGTTCACAGTGTGCACGTCTGATGGGGCTCACAGTGGTCAAGAGAGCGCTCAGGGAGGTTGTGTTTGCTCAGACACATGACAAATTAGAGGGACATTGTTCATGAACCCTTAAGCACATCATTAATATCCACACAAATACATTTTCAAGTATGTGCACAACTTTAAAACAGCTTTTTCCAGACAGTAAAACGGAACTGAGATGGACCGCAACAAAGATAATAGAATAAAAAAAAGTCAGATACCCCAGATTTAACTTAAAGGAGCACTCTTTACGTTTTTAGGTGTCTTTTCTCCATGGAGATGCTCTTGTTTTGCCTCGGATGTTCTACAAAATTGCATTAAACTTTGTTATCTCCATGGAGACAAGCTGGCGACAGAATTAAGTATTATTAAGACATCTTTAATGGAATAAATGTAATATAGAAATATTTATACTGTGGAACAAGCAACACCAATCCAGTAAAAAATCATGAGACAAGCAGGTTAAGTAGAAACACATCTACTTATATAATGCATATTTTATTTTGTGATCAAGTTTTTATTCAAGTAGCAATCTCAAGTGCAAATATAAACTGACATCTGATTAAATTTTTCCCCCTTTTCACCCCTCCACCCCGATGGGCATATAGACAAAAACAAAGAATAAGTTAATAAAGTTAATAATAATAATAGTAACAAAATAAATACAAAATAAACATATAGAAATAATGCAATGTAATAATAATAATTATAATAATAATAAAACTAAAAGATAAAATAATAATAAAAAATTAAACAAAAATAATCCCGTCCAGGTTTGAATTTCTTCCATACAGTAATAGCAGATTTCCTCTGTCAAAAGACATCCGAGGAAGACAGCAGAAATGGCATTATACATATTCATTATGTACTAAATATAAAAAGGACCTGAGCGTACACAAATGTGTATCTTTCATGAATATATATCTTGACAAAAACATCCACATAATGCAAAATAACAAACAAAACAAAACCATAATATATTCAAATCTTGATTTTGGCTAATAAGTCGCACCAGCAAAAACTGTTTTTGGCTTTTGCTCCGTGCATTCGAGCAGCAGAAAACTCCATTTGAATTATTTCTCGATAAGAAAGAAGCCATCCTTTAATAATTCATATGTTTGAATTTAAAGGGATCATACTGCACTGGTTTCTGATCTATGTTATAAGGTAAGTTTTTGATGAGGTAAGACCGTTATAACATGGCTTAAAAGCTCACAAGAGTCAGTTTAGTGTAATATAAACCTTTAATTATAGCCGTGACATTAACAGTACTATCTAAGTGTTTCAAGTTTATCCTTTTATAAACTGTTATTTCCAGTGTTGGTTCAAAGGAAGCAACCGCAGTGAAACCCCGACCCCGGAATGAGACACTTTGAGGCAGACGCGCATATTTCTGACTCTCTTTCATCAGGGTTGCATGAGCGCGATATTAGATCTGATCCAAATCTCTGAAGCCGTCCTGACTCCTGATAACTGTGAGCAAACAGAAACGACACCATGTTTGCTTCACTGAGGAGAGGCATCGTCAGATCCTGCTCAGCTCAACACAGACAAGCACAAATTTACTACTGGATTTTACCATATTGCTAATTTTATTTTTCCTGCACCTTTATTTATACAGTGAGAGCACAAAATACAGACAAAACCATTAAGTATTTTATTTACTCAACTTATACTTCGGTGCGACTTAAGTATGAAGTTGCACCAGAGTATAAGTCACGCTGGAGTACATAATAATGAAGAAAACACCCCCCATATATTTTACATATAAACTGCATCTGAGTATAAGTCGCACACCCAGACAAACTATGAAAAAAGTCCGACTTATAGTCCAGAAAATCTGCTACATATGTCCATTTAAAACATTAAAAACAGGAGCAGGTGTGATTATAAATGTTTGTCACCAGATTGAAGTGCATTAAGTGGCACCAAAGGATTCAATTTTGGTTGTTTTTGAAATATATATTACATTTTTAACATTTTTTCCCCCCATTTCAGTTCTGGTACAGCCAGTTTTAGGCCATAGACAATCATGAGGCCTTGTGTTAAAAACTCCCAGGTCAAAGTTCAACAAGCGAGTGAGACACCCAGGCAGTCTGTCCAGTATTCTCTTACGAATACATTTTATACAATGTTGTTTTCTTCTGACCATAGACTGTGTAAAGAAGTGGCCTAAGTGAGCGCGACGTCACCCACAGCGTTCGGCTCCAGTCAAATGAAGCTCATCGGGGCTGGAGCGGTTATAGGGGTGAATTTAGAGCCGAGTTTCATATTTAGAATTCTGACCGCGAGTATCATGGCAAATATGACAGTTTTTCAATAGAAAGTTAATTGGAGCCAGAGTCGATGGAGCCAGAAGCGCGCCCATGCTCGCTTCCTATTTGGAACGTGGCGGCCAGCAGGTTAGCTATGTCCATTTATGTAAACTGTCTGTGCTTCTGACAGACGACGGGCAACCTACTTTTTCATAGAGTGCACAGCGATAAGTTTAAATTCATCTGTTATGAAGGGCTGAGTCAAAGAGTGGATCTAAAGGTTTCAGTAACATGAAGTTGAGTGATTAGAAAGTAATGCATGGATTTTTACTCTCACACCAGGCTCATCCTAGATTGTAATTTCATGGATTTAGATGTAGGGCTGGTTTACGCTCGAGTTTTGTTTAATTTTATTCTGATAAAAAATGAATAGCCTATGTTATTTCCTGGGATTTAGAATACACACTTCTTCAACACTTTTTGTTTTCGAATGGGCATGATCGACACGTGGATCAGCCAATCAGGGACACACGCGGCCCGTCTGTATTCGAAAAAATAAAGGAAAAAATATCACAGGGGCTGAAAAACATCATTATTTCTGCAGAATCAATGAGTGAAGAAGTAAACTCTGTTAATCTGAGGTCAGAGGAATGTGATTTTACTTGTGAATAATAGGTGACCAATGAGCTCCTTCATTTCACACGCGTCACTGAAAAACACAGATCTGATTGGACGATCACGTTTGACCAGGATTGAGACGCAGCAGAACGTGGGGACCAGACTGAGCTCGATCTGTATAAATGTAAAAATATCAGTCTAGATTTGCAACGATTATTATGAATTTCTATAAATGAATTTTCTATAACGATGTCGTTTTGCAGGAATGTTTAAACATCCATCTTACATTCAGTCTGTCTGAACTCATCACATGCGGAGAAGTGTTCACATGACAACTTGCCTAGGTTTAGAGATTATGGACACGTCATTTAACGTTAAGGGTTCAACAAAATTGTCCTAATCTGACTGTTATGCATGAGGCAAAAGTGCTAGTAGGCTGCGTAAAATGAGCCGTGTAGGAAATAAAAAAATATTGTATACTGAGCATCAAATCAAATGTTTTTCAGCCTACAATTTCCCTCAGAAATTTACTTCAACCGTTCTTTTCATCCACAACTTAAAACATGTGTGCAAAGAAATAATTAAATAAATACATAAAAAAAAAGAATAAATGAATTAATGAATAAATAAATAAATACATTTTTTGTTCACCTTTAAAAACACACAGATACAACCCGGTGGTGTCATAAGCTCGATCTCCATGGAGACTTACGAGTGTAATGACAAACTGCACAACTGTTAAAGGGAGCACAAAAATGCACTATTGCACTTAAAACGTTCTTTAATATAAAACTTTAACAAAGAAAGTAGTAACGTAAAGTACAACTAAACTTGTAAATCCATGTGGTAATACAGTAAGTGCTCCACTGTGTTTTTACACTCCACACACCTTCACTAGAATCATTTGGATGATTTCAACAGTGGGATTGCCAATTTCTACTGAACTAAAGATAAAAGGTAGATGTTAACTTGAAAACTACCGCTTCATGACATCACAAGGTGGAACAGAGCGTTTTGAGCTGTGGGGATGTAAACAGACAAACACAACTCCAGCTATGTTTCCGATGACGTAACAGCATTATAACATGACTTAAAGCTCACAAAAGTCAATTTTGCATAATATATGGCCTTTAAGTGACTCGCTGCTGGTAAGATATGTTATTTTAAAGAAATACTTAAAAATGACTGACCCATGTGTAAGCCCCGTGTAGGTGTGCCTGCATTAACCAGCCGAAAGTGGGCAAGCGTGACATTTTCAGTTGTAGACCTTTACATGAAAGTAATACACAGAGTCCACCTACACGTGTCCGGACAGACTCCTTACATTTATCACAGATGCAATTGAAACTTCCCTGTAGCAGCTGTAGTAATATGTATCTAAAATAATAATAACATTTTAAAAAATGAATCTGATTGTCTTGGAATTGAACACAGGAACTTCTGTCTGCGAGACTGGACTGGACTAGACTGTTAGAATCTGTTAGACTTTGTTAGAATCTGTTAGACTTTGTTAGACTCTGTTAGACTCTGTTAGACTCTGTTAGACTCTGTGAGACTCTGTTAGACTCTGTTAGACTCTGTTAGACTCTGTTAGACTCTGTGAGACTCTGTTAGACTCTGTTAGACTCTGTGAGACTTTGTGAGACTCTGTTAGACTCTGTTAGACTCTGTTAGACTCTGTTAGACTCTGTGAGACTCTGTGAGACTCTGTTAGACTCTGTTAGACTCTGTGAGACTCTGTTAGACTCTGTGAGACTCTGTTAGACTCTGTGAGACTTTGTTAGACTCTGTTAGACTCTGTTAGACTCTGTGAGACTCTGTTAGACTGTGAGACTCTGTTAGACTGTGAGACTCTGTTAGACTGTGAGACTCTGTTAGAATCTGTGAGACTCTGTTAGACTCTGTTAGAATCTGTGAGACTCTGTTAGACTCTGTTAGACTCTGTGAGACTCTGTTAGACTCTGTGAGACTTTGTTAGACTCTGTGAGACTCTGTTAGACTCTGTGAGACTCTGTTAGACTCTCAGACTCTGTGAGACTCTGTGAGACTCTGAGACTCTGTTAGACTCTGTTATACTCTGTGAGACTCTATCAGACTCTGTGAGACTTTGTTAGACTCTGTTAGACTCTGTTAGACTCTGTGAGACTCTGTTAGACTGTGAGACTCTGTTAGACTCTGACTCTGTTAGACTGTGAGACTCTGTTAGACTGTGAGACTCTGTTAGACTGTGAGACTCTGTTAGAATCTGTGAGACTGTTAGACTCTGTTAGAATCTGTGAGACTCTGTTAGACTCTGTTAGACTCTGTGAGACTCTGTTAGACTCTGTGAGACTTTGTTAGACTCTGTGAGACTCTGTGAGACTCTGTTAGACTCTGTCAGACTCTGTGAGACTCTGTGAGACTCTGAGACTCTGTTAGACTCTGTTATACTCTGTGAGACTCTATCAGACTCTGTGAGACTCTGTGAGACTCTGTTAGACTCTGTTAGACTCTGTGAGACTCTGTTAGACTCTGTGAGACTCTGTTAGACTCTGTTAGACTCTGTTAGACTCTGTGAGACTCTGTTAGACCCTGTTAGACCCTGGTACAATCTCACCTTGTACTGCCTTTAACCCGCCTGTATTACTGTAACCAACAATAAAGATCTACAGAACGATCCCTGGGCCTCTGAGCCTGTTCTTCATGCAACAGATCAGAAATCGACACTGATTATCGCGCAATAAAACACTTTCAAATGAGATGCAGACAGTACACAGTGGACTTTCTGACCTCAAGAGCTGTACTGGGGCATGATAAGTTTCGCTCAAATATATGGAAAAATATGTGTACAGGAACAGAGACAGTGGATGACACCATCTCTGCTCACTGACTTAAGCAGCTCACTTCTGCCGTATCCTGTGACGCACAAACTGTATTGTCCTTCATAATTCAAAGCATGAATCGAAACGCTAACACAATAGCCACGGCACATGCTATGGACTTGTTTACTCGACTTGAACTCGGCTTCACCCCTCCCTCTCGGTCAAGAAAACCTCATCTTTAATTCAGCGTCTCCAGCGGACACGCCGGGAGTCTGCACATTACGCCATTTATTTGTTATCCCCCGAGTCCCAGAGATTTATGTGGCGCCTTAACACCGCAGAAAGTCACTAACAATGAACACAGAGCCCGGAGGGTGGTGGGGCCGTATCTCCGTGCCAAATACCCGCGATGGCTGCAGGTTTCCGGGTACTTCACGCAGTGCACGGGGAGAGTTGAGGTGTGTGTGGAGGGCGAAGCAAATGGACTCTAAAAAAGTAATGGTTAAAAAAAGGGATGGAGTAAAAGAGCACGCTATAGAAGCACTTACCGTATAGGGATGACAACAGAGTACACACGACATGGGAAACTTTAACACGCTACTATGACACTTTGCTGCTGATGACGTCAACATTCTTTGGAGTTGGTGCTAGCTAAAGGCACTGCGCTGTCTGATGCTCTGTTCCTCAATTTAAACTTTAATATGAGCTTCGTTTTAACGTGACCAGAAAAAAGTGGCTCCTACAAAGATGAGCTGATTTGTGCTGTTAAGACAAGTCTCTCTAACGCAGTCCTTCTTAAGTAGTGGCGGTGCGATGCCGTATTACCCTGAGGAACATGCTTTTCTTTTGCCCTACTACAATAAAGTGTAACTGCACATCCACTACACTAGGTGGCAGTTGCGCTCTCATTGTCGGAGTGTGCGCAGGTAGTATTAGCTCCATGGTGTAGGTGCAGGGGGGTCAGACTCAAATTCACAGAGGGCCAAAATTAAAAACTGTGACTAAGTCGGGGGCCAAACTAAATATTTATTGAAAAATTTCAACAGCGTCTGCATGTTTTTCAGAAGAGGTGGATTCAACTTGAGTGAGGCAACAGTGGAGGCCAGCACCAAAACATTTGCAAAGCATTCTGGGATTCATAGTGTTAGAAGTACATGCTCTATACTGGCGCGGCGGGCCAGCTCTAACACATATTTGATATGATCTTGTGGGCCAAATATATTTATATCAAGGGCTAAATTTGGCCCGTGGGCCTGAGTCTGACATGTCTGGTGTAGGGTTTGCACACGTACACAGCAAAGAGCAGGAGATAGTGAACTGATTGTGAACATAGAGCAGTGAACAAACCCCTCAAGAGACATGCGGGAAAAATATTTAACAGGGATGAAAAGAAAGGCGGAGACAGACGGAGGTAATGAGATAAACGAAAGTCTCCCAAAAGCTAAGACGACGAAGTATGATGAAGCATATGTAGCACTTGGCTTCAATGTGAATACAGTGGGAAACGAGGAAAGACCTGTGTGCCGACTGTGTCTAAAAATGTTAGCAGCGGACATCATGAAGCCAAATAAATGAAGGGGCATAACACCCCATCACGCTGATAAGGCACTTGAGTTTTTTCAGCAAAAACGTGCCGAATATTGCCGACAATTATCCCGCTTTGGAAATATTATTTCAGTAAACCAGCGAGCATGTTAGCATCATATAAGGTGGCGTACCCAATTGCTCAGTGCAAAAAAACCCCACACAATAACAGAGGAGATGATACTGGAGTAGAGGAGTTTTTGTAGTAGGTTGATCTATATTTCTTCCTTTATTTTGTTTTGTCTTATAACAATTTTATAGACAAATTGTACTATTACAGTTGCAGCTGGTGGGCATAACTCTAACCTAACATTACAGTCACAAGCTACCTGGACGAACAGCTGCGTGGTTCCATGACGTAAAGTCCTTGGTGAGCCTTGCAGTTGCGTTAAATATGATTGACCTGAATGTTTTTTTTTTTCCGTTTGTCTGTATGTTAATGCGGCTGACCCCTGCTCCGAGCTTTTCTCCACGAGGAAACACGATAAAAACAAACCCGAAACACAGCGATTGTCTCTAACTCTAGAAAACAAAGGTTCTGTTTTATTTATTCCACCTGTAAATTGCTTTGTTACATTTAGCAACAGCATTGGGGGAAATCGTGCTTATGAAGAAATGTGAGCGTTGCGGGCATGACAGATAAAAACATCATTTTCAAACCAATTTAAAATTATATTACATTTGCATTTTCAAAAATACGACTTGCATGAAAATAAATAAATGGCGAGCGTGTGTATGGGGCTGAATAAAGACTCATCGACTCAGCTCGCATCTTCTCTTTGTGTCGCTTTTATGAAACAGATGTCATCGCTTTCAGGTCATTTGTAATCCCAACATTTTCACTGATCGAGTGTGTCACCGTAAACGCCACAGAAAAGGCACTTTGTTGGCCCTAAGCTGCAGTAGAGGGTCCTCAGCAGATGTCTACAAAGAGTGGTTTGTGGTGGTCCCTGTCATGGCCGCCTCGTTTTGGCCCCTGACCACACTGGGGCCTCTGTCTCTCTCACAGATGGTCACACAGGAGTCCAGTGTGCTGAGGACGGAGCCGGAGCCGTGAGCCGTGAGTCGATACCCGATACCCAAGAGCCCAGTCAGTGGTGAGATGAACAGTACTTAAAAATGTGGTATTTACATCACACAGTATTTGTTAACCTCGTGGAAGATGTTGGGAAATTGGATTAGAAATAAGGTTCATCATGTCACTTTTCGAATGATGGAGGTCACCTGCTTGTCGCCATGGAGATAATATTGCTTAGCCTGGGCTGTTCTTCAGTTTGGCCTTTATCTATATTCATGGAGACAGGTAAATTATTAGGCTAAGTTACAGGTTGGATCTGAGAAGAGGCGAGTCACAGTTCATTTGGGCAGTAAAATAAGCCCCACTCACTAGCTTACACCTTTAAAGCCCCATCATGTAACTTTTCTGGAGGTTTTTATTGCACTAAAAAACATGCATTTTTACTCTGAGGGGACTTGCATCTACAAAAGCCTGACTCTTTTTTGGCCTGGAGCACAGCCTCCTGCCTGTTTCCATGGAAATGTTGTTTCTGTGGT
>JAIEZT010000162.1:106450-211781 GCA_019594935.1 Periophthalmus modestus | reverse complement strand
GAACTAATGCCTAATCCAGTACATGTAGTTTTTTTCTTCCTTGGAGCAATCACCGAAATATAATTATGGGCTTTAGATTTGAAAGTAACCAATATTTTCACCACACTCTGCTCACGAAACTACCAGAGTGTAAATGGGATGTGTGTTTAAGCTATAACCTGAACACTCAGCCTTCTGCCTATGACTTTTTGGCTTTGGTTAATATTTGTGTCTTGACACTGTTCATGTACAAATAAATACCATACCAAAGCCAAGCTGAAAAAAGTAGTTAGGAAACAAATAGTAAAGCTAGTAAAGAACTGACAATATGATGTATGGGTGTACCACAAGATTTGTTCATGGGCCTGTGTTCTTCTTTACAGATATTTTTCCAAACAAGTTGAAGCCCTGACCATGGATTATTTTCGGAGGAGCCCCCGCGAGTGCTAGGGTATCCGCGTCCTGTGCTGGCCCCTTGTGGAAGCGATGCCCACACTGCGCTGTCAAATCGGCGGAGACCCCCAGACCGGACGTGATTTGGGAACGCAAAATGTCCAGATCTTTTCCCGATGGCCGCTACAAGCTATCAGAGGATGGCAAAGCGTACATTCTAACTATAACCTCAGTAACCCAGAAGATGCAGGACAGTATATCTGCAAGGCCAAAAAACAGTGTGGGCGAAACATGTGCATGGGGCCGCTACCTTAAAAGTTGAAGAACAGCAAGTTCAACCAGTTGGTCGTCAAATGGAGATTCAAGGGCAGGAATGACCAGGTACATGGCAAACTGCAAAACGAAATTGTGTGATGAAAATGGAAGGTTTAGATAACGGGAGCAAAAAAGTCAAACAAATGATGGAAAAACATGATGATGACGAGTTGAGTTCTGACCGACCCCGCGATTCCTTATCAAGCCGTTGTCGCTGCGAGTGGACCGGGGAGAGGACGCAGCCTTTTTTGTGTAAAATCTGGGGTACTCCGCTGCCCGAAGTCGAGTGGGAGGAAAGACGGTAAAAAAGCTTGGAGATATCTTCGAGAACTCCCATTTTAGCGTGAGCAGTCAAGAAGGCGGATGGTTTCCACTGAAGATCTACCGAACGAGAATGCCGGATAAAGGGGTGTACACGTGCAAGGCTGTCAACTGTCACGGCGAAGCGTTGGCGGGCGCGCGTTTTACTCGTCGAGCCTGTGCCAGAGAGAGAAGACAGCAAGTAGGTCGTCGAGCGGGCACACGAATAGCCAAAACCTCACCCCGACTACGAGGCGGAAGGCTAGGACATCTACTCCGGAACAAAGACGAAGCGACGGTCAACACCCATCAAAAGTGAAGAAGTTCGCAGTGGCAGAGGGGGAAACATGCCAAGTTCCGTTGCCTGGTACGAGGGGAAGCCCAAGCCGGAGATCGGTGTGGAGAAAAGATGGCGTTCCGTTGGACCCAGGGAGAAGGCACCTGATGTTTGAGGACAGGGAGGGATACTACACGCTGAAGGTTCTGTATTGTAAGAGGGAGGACACGGGGCTGTACGTGTGCGCCGCCTCCAATGCGCTGGGGAATACGCTGAGTGCAGTGCATCTGAGCGTCAAAGGTGAGCACGTCTTTCATATACATATATAATAAACCACCCACTGTAGGAGTAAGTTAAATAAATTATTCATGATCTAGCCATCCATCCATTTTTTTTTTTTGCTTTATTGGGGTTCAGGGATTCATGAGTTAGTTCGTTCTTTAAGTCTGATGAGCCCTCAGCAGCAAAAGATTTCTTTTGAGTTCACAAATCTATATGGCAACACAGTGATAGACGAGGGCTTTTCAGATGGTTGAAAGAGTGTAAAAAGACAACAAAGCTAAACAAATGTGGCACTCCTTATTTAGCAAGAAACCTTTTGTAAATTTGTATGAAAAAGTGTAAAGGCTGTGCATACTAGGAGCCGATTTTCCCAATCAAGTTCCTGCTTTTTCCAAGTAGTTTCGATGAGAGATTGATATGTGCAGAAGCCATGTTAAAGTAAAGTTGCACCGTAAAAAAAATTAATAAAATGAATTTTTCAGTTTACTTTTAATTTTAAGAAGACATTTTTTTACGTTTCCTTTGTGTTGTAATTACATGACAATCTAACATAATGCTACAAAATATTAATAATGTGTAGTGATGTGGGCAAATAATATACATATTAACTACATGCACAGAAAGTTGTAGCCTTGATAAACATAACAACTCTTGCTGACCTTTCTTAGGCCCGTCGGTGCGGTTCAGGCGGCAGCTCAAAGACGTGGAGGTGGCTGAGAACGACATGGCCGTGCTGGAGTGCGAGGTGCCCGATGAACCCTGCCCGCCGCCTGTACCTGGAGGACCAGAGGCTCATGCCCAACCAGAAGTACGGCATGGAGCAGAAAGGCACCAGGAGGCGCCTCACCATTCGGGATGTGGGCATGGACGACGATGGGGTGTACCTGTGTGAGATGCCTGATGGAGCCAAGAGCATCGCCGAACTGTCAGTCAAAGTATTTCCAATTAGGGTTGTGAAAAGTATCGAACTCAGATACTAATCGATCTAAACTTTGTGTCGAAACTATATAAGCATTTGAACAATTAACTATATTAACAAAGTCACAGGACAGAAATTAACCTTTCCTGAATAGCTTTAGAGTGATCTTAGGCTGTATGGACCACTATGGAAACTACCTGGATGACTGAGGGATTACACGCATGGGAATATAACAGGAAGTACTATCATTTAATGTTGAAAATGACTCTCTATTGTCTTTTTATACTCATTGCAGTATTTAAATCAGTATTGAGTTTCAAGTCGGTTGCTTAGTATCCATATAAAGTTTGAAATTTTAGTAAATATCATAAAACATTAATCCTGTATATAGAAAAAAATATAAAGTACTACTAAAAGCATGTAGGCTATCTGAATAAAAAGTACTATTGCCAAAGACTAAGTATTTTCTGTATAAAGAAGTGATTAACTTTTTCTCAAGTTAAATAATAACCTTAGTTTTGTTTTCTTTGTTGGAATTAATTTTTTTTTTTTTGCTTTCATATCTTTTTGAACAATACTTTCCAAGTTTTTAGGTTCATAATTAAGCTTAACAAGGGATCCAGAATACACACAATACAATACTTTTAAGAGGATGTGAAAATACAGTGATATCACTCTGGACTTGACAGGCTATTAAAAATAAATAAAAATAGGGATTGCAAATCTTAAAACTTCTAGCCATGTTACAAATCGTTTTATGCAGTGTACTTATACTCGTACACACTACTTCTTTTTCCTAGTGTAATGAGGAATACAGTTTGAGTATATTGCAAAGACTCATCTTTTGCATCAAGATAAATTTGAACAGAGAATCTTCTATATCTTTATAAAAAATATTTGAAATTGTCTAGTTTGCTGTTACTAAAAATCGTAGTGAATTGTCCTTGTTCCTCCCAGGTCCCATAGTGCGTAAACGCCCCGTAAGCTAGAGGTTCTGGAGGGGGAGAACGCGGCCTTCCTGTGTGTGGAGGTGGACCAGGACGACATGGAGGTCCACTGGGTTCAAAGATGGACTCAAACAGCACGAGACCCACCAGACCATCCTCAAGTCCTTCGGCAAGACCCACATCCTGGTCTTTGTCAACGTGGCCCACCATGACTCCGGGGTCGTGACCTTTTGCAGGGAGTCCCACCACAACAGCGCGCCTCAAGGTTAAGGTAAGTCTGGAAAATAAAAAATGGAAAACAAAAATATCTTCATCTTACATTGCAAAAAACAAAATATATAAAATGATGTATAATTTAAAGTGGGGGCACCTGATTTTCAAACCTTTAAAGGTAAATTTAAGGCAGTGGACAGGGAGTTATCCCGGAAAATTGTAACGTGATAGCGCTGTGAGGGACACAAAAAGTGAACACACATTAGTTTTCAAAAGCTAACTTCAACAATAAAAGGTAAAGAGTAAAATATCCCGTGTTTTAATACCACACAGAAGTACAATACTCCCTCTTTAATATCACATAGAAGTAAAGTACCACCCCCTCTTTAATACTCCATAGAAGTAAATACCTCCTCTTTAATACCCCCGTAGAAGTAAAATACCTCCTCTTTAATACCCCATAGAAGTAAAATACCCCCGCTCTTTAATACCCCATAGAAGTAAAATACCCCCTCTTTAATACCCCATAGAAGTAAATACCCCTCTTTAATACCCCATAGAAGTAAATACCCCTCTTTAATACCCCATAGACGTAAATATACCCCCCGCTTTAATACCCCATAGAAGTAAAACTACCCCCTCTTTAAAACCCCATAGAAGTAAATACCTCCTCTTTAAATACCCCATAGAAGTAAAATAACCCCCTCTTTAATACCCCCATAGAAGTAAAATACACTCTTTAATACCCCATAGAAGTAAAATACCCCCCTCTTTAATCACAAAACGTTTCCATATTTCCTTTGCTTTCCTCTAGCTATGCGACACCTCCCCGCCCATCTGTCCAGTCAACATCAAAATGGACGACGACCGACCCAACAGCGCTCTGCTAAGCTGGTCCCCGGCCGCCTAACAGCCAGACCTCCACCCGCTCCATGTTTGTGGTGGAGAGGCAGGAGGTAGGGTCCCAGGAGTGGCAGAAGTGCTTCAGCTCAGAGACCGACCGCCACCTCCGCTGAAGTGTCCGGGGACAGCGTGCCAGGGGAGGGGGACTACCGCTTCAGAGTCTGCTGCATCAACAAGTACGGCGCAGCGGCCACGTGGAATTCCCCAAAACAGTTCATCTGGGTAAGAGACGGGAGAAAATGGAAAATTCAAGCACCAGTGTGACAGAATGTTTGTTACTTTGTTTCATTCACACATTTAAGTAACTCTTTATGTCTCCAAATACTGTGCTCCACCTTGTGATGTCATGTTGTGGTAGTTTTTCAAGTTAACATTTTCAGATTTTTTTTTTTCCGATTTTGAGAGCAAATGTGTCTTGCCTCAGAGCACAGATATTGTTTAAACAGAGGTCAAAATAAGTCAACTGCCTCCAAATTAGAAAGATAATCAGAAGGTGTGTGTTAGCATGCTGTTGTTAGCTTTACCGTGATGGCAAAACTCTGCTCTGGTTTCTGAAAGTTGTGAAAAGTGCTTATAAACTCATTGCGGTGAATAAATAGGATGCTCCACAATGCATAAGGTAAGTGAGGGATAACTTTGGACCACTGCAAACTTTTTCATGTTTTTAAGGTAGTATCAGGTACAGCGTCTTTAAAGGAGGAAGTATGTCTCTAACTAGTCCCTAGCTCTCATTATTATTCACATGCATGCATTTTTTGGTCACTAGCACAGGTTTGGAATAGCTTTTTTCAGACAGAAAATGAAGCAGGGTGGACCACTGTTGCTCAGCCAATTAGTTCTTATCCCAAACCCATCATAGTGTTTGCAAGAGATAGAAAGTTTTCCTGTTAAATGAAAGCAGCATGTAGCAGAGACTGATTTTTGGCACAAGACACTTTGAGAATCACAATTTTACTTCCATTGAATACATTTTAAAAGCAGCACATGTAACAACATCTGACTGCTGCACACTGTCTGCATCAAAATATAAAGTCGATAAAACATTTCAACTACAAAGGTGGAAGAGAACATTTTCATAGATAAGTTACAGTTTGGGATGAGAGTGAGTTGGCAGTGTTGGGGCAGTCCACCTGGTACACAGCATCTGTTGCTCACACAGGGAGGAGAGATCTGTCACCAAGTCCAATTATTTTCACACATAGTTTTAAACCGTGTTCTGCAGACAAGTTTTTATTTAAAGCAGGGGTGTCCAAACTTTTTTCAGCATACTGAACTATGTTCAAAGTGGAGGGCCACAGACCAGTGTCGATACAGAGAGTCAAATGGTGCATTTAACACAGGTTTGACAGAGACATTGTACCTTTAATAAGGCTTGGAAGATTATTTTTAGGTCTGTGTCACAGTGCAATGTGATGTTATTCAGGTTATAGAGGTAGAATCTCTTCAGTTTATAGATCAATTGGGCCAGTCTAGGAGGAGGCATGAGGGCCAACAAAAATGGTCACAGCACAATGTACGTTTATACACTGTAAAAAAAAAAAAAGCATGTAAAATTGCACTAAAAATCTGCGAAATAGCAAGACCATGAAAGGTGAACCCATGTTATAGTGAGGGACAACTGTATTATATCTTTTGAATAGGAAGTTCTAAAATGTTGCATGTAAAAGAAAAAAAAAAAACTATGAAAAACATTCATCAGCTGCCCAAATGTCTGTTATTTTAATATTTAAGTAATTATTTTAAGCCTTTCTGGTCTCATATTAAGAAGTCATTATAAAATGTTATGAACCAATAGACAGAACCAATATGGCGGCGACTACAATGATATCCTTGCGAAATCTGCATGGACTGCCCTGTGTGACGTTAGCTGACAGCACCGATTTCATCTTTTGATTCTTGATTTGACTTTTTCTTCTAGTTCCCGGTCCAAAGATCCACAGTCCTCTCCAGGGCTGTGAGGTCATGGAGGGAGAGGAGGCTCGCTTCTCCATAGAGCTGTCTACGCCAATGGTCGGGACGTGGTTCTTGAACAGCTCTCAGCTCCAAAATGGCGGCCGCTACTTCGTACAGCAGTCTCAAGCTCGCCACACGCTGGTCATACAGGAGACGCGCGCGACAGAGGACGAGCAGAAATCACCTTTATAGCCAACGGTGTGAGGGACTCGGCAGTGCTCAAAGTCAAACGTGAGTAAAGTGATTTGGGATCAACCACTTGGAATTATTTCATTAACAACAAAAGGAGGAAAGTTGAATAATATTTTCTCCTATGTTTTTTTTTTTTTTTTTTGAGAGTTATGTGTAGTATAGAATGGTTTCAAAATCCATCCATCCATTTTCTTCTGCTTATCTGGGCTGGGTCGCGGGGGCAGCAGTCTAAGCAGGGACTCCCAGACTTCCCTCACCCCAGACACGTCCTCCAGCTCCTCCGCTGGGACACCAAGGCGTTCCCAGGCCAGCCGAGAGACATAGTGCTGGAGGGGACTATGAAGGAAGGACATATTGTGCTTTATAATTATAATCAATGACACCAGTGCATCATTATGCTATAATTTCTACTTAATAAAAGAAATAAGTCCACTGACATCCACATTTGGAAAACTGCAGTGCTCAATGGGAGCTGACGTCGCCGTAAACATCACAACAAAGAGCTGAACATCACGCTTGCGAGCCACAGATTTTTTTTTTTATTTGTACCAAAATGACTTTGCAACACCACCAAATCTTTTGTGTATCAGTTTAAGAAAATGAAGTTGCAGAGGGACGTAAGTACAGAGTGCAGTAGCCGTGCACCAGTGGCAGTTAATGGGAGCTAATCAGCAAAATGGCATCTTGAAAATAAGCTTTTAAAGATTGCTCAAACATGCACGAATCACTCCAAATACAACTTTGACTGTGTAAATGTTGAGGAGAAACTACTATAACTTGGTTAAAAGCTCAGAAAAAAAGTTATTTTTCTTATTTAAAAATTATTCAAAAACATGTCTTATTATTTTTTATTTAATGATTTATTAATTATCTTTTTTCCTCCTTTAAAACTAAAAATGATAGAACTATGTTTTATATGTGTAGGTAGCAGTTGGGAGTTTTATTTTTACCCCCAAATAGAAAAATTTGTACTTTCAATATGAAAAATTTATCATACCAAAAACAACCTGTTTGTCATCTTAAAAAAAAAATCAAAAAAAAAATCTCTAAACCCTCGGCACAAATGAGGGCCTACTAAAAAATGCAACTGTAGATTTGACAAAAATGTTTGACACCTAATATACTGTCTACTTTCTTTCTTTTTAGCTGCTGTTATCAAGTTCACCCCCTTATCACCGTCAGACAGCGTTAAAAAGGTGGACACGGGAGATGCCATTGTTCTGTACTGTGAAGTGTCCCATCCCTTTGCTGAAGTGTCCTGGTTCAAAGACGGACAGGAGCTGCAGGTGACGGATGGGCTGAACATCCAGTCTGATGGGACCATGAGGAGGATTGTGGTGCACCCAGGCTGAGAAGGAGCACTCTGGAGTCTACACCTGCAAAAACCGTCCATGACGCCATCGAGTTTAAGGTGGATGTCGCTGGTAAGAACTTTACTGAAGTAGGTGTGGTTTAAAAATTGGGGTGGAGAGTGGTGAGGATGTCTGGGGTACGATGGGCTGCTAGAATTCAAAGGTTTTGTCTTGCTTTATGGTACTGGACCGGTCTATATGAAACAAAAACTGGCGTTCAAATGTGGGGTTTTTTTGGTTTGGTTTAAGACATTTACTTTGAAAAATCTGTATCGCTTTGAATAACTAGCTAGGGCTGCAAGGCTAGTAATACAAATCACAAAATACTGACTGGCGCTCGCATCTTCACACACATTTGAAGAGCGGGATTCGAACCGCCAACCTTCAGACCAGTGGACTCTACCAACTGAGCTACCGTTGCTGCTAGTCAATCATGCTGACAGTGTAATATTGAAAGAAACCACAACTTGTATTCAATATATTTTTGTGCTGATTGAGTGAAACAAAAATCAGCCAAAAAACAGCCAACTGTCAGTGCAAACATAGTACTTTTGACCCTGCATTTATTCACTGTTAGCTGCTTTTCTAAGGCTGCAGGAGCTTGGGGCCCCAAAGACTTACCTGCTCTACCTGTTGGTTAGCCCCTGAAATAATAATTCCATGCCCTCCATCTGAAATTTTGACCATATTAAATTCAGCGAGTTTCTAGACGTTTGTAATCATTTCTAACAACTCTGTTTCTTTGTATAGGTCCTCCAGTTCTGTTCAGCCCTGTGCCTGAAGAGGACCTTCATAAGAGCAGTATGGGAGCTGGACCCCGTGGTACTGGTCTGCCACGTCTCCAGAGAGGACGCAGAAGTGGTTTGGTAAAATGTTTTTTTAAACTCTGTTGTTTAAACTCTGAAGCTACTTGCCTGCCAAATCCGGACTGATATCACCAATCTAAAGGCTGGCCCTAACACGGCCGTCCAATCAGATTAGTTTATTTCAGTGACACCTGTGAAACAAAGGATCTCATTGGTCACCCATCATTTACAAACAAAATCAAACTTCCCTCACCTCAGGTTTGTTCATTCCGCTATGTTTTCCAATACCCTGTGATATTTTTTTCCTTTCTTTTTTTCCTCGTAAGCAACCATATCTGTTTTGATACACATACCATGCATATCCCTGATTGGCTTATCCACCTGTCAATCACACCCATCTGTGCTTGAGGAGCTTTGATCCTGACCAGAGCCACATTTTTGTTTTGAAGAAGAGTGCTTTCTGGATCACAGGCACTATAGCTACAAATAAACAAAGTGTGTAAGAAATTTATTTTATTTGAGCCTATTCTATTCTTAAAATGTATAATTTATAATGTGTACAGGTTTAAGGATGGCTGTGAGCTCTGTCCTGGAGAGCACCTGACCCTACAGGCTGAGGGCACCATGAGGAGGCTGATCGTGCGCTCGGCTCATGCCTCAGACGCTGGAGTGTATGTGTGCCAGGCCGGGAGCAACAGCATGGAGTTCACCGTCAACGTCAGAGGTATACATACTCATACATACATTTTACATTCAACATGGATTTTTAAAAATAGTTATTTTAAAATGATGGACCATGCCCCACTGACTCATCCGCCTGTTAGCAGGGCCGGTCCAGCCTATAAGAAGATTAAACAGCTGCTTAGGGCCCCGAGGCCACCAGAGGGCTCCCAAGAGCCCATATATTTATATTGAAAATGATTGGAAATTTTTTTTCTGAAACCTAAATGTCACTGGGGTGTTTATACTAGTCTACATATCCTTTTAAACAATTAGATGCGTTTTATTTTCAGTAGTAGATATGTGCTACCTATATTTTTTGAGGGGGGCAGTGGTGTGGACAGCTCTGTGTTTACACCTGTGTGAAGGACCCCTCCCTCCAGGTGCATTCTGGGAGCACTGAGGCAGCAGAGGGGACATTTGAATGGGTGTTTTACAAACTAAAAGACCAAAACTTAGATGATAATAAATCTGATGTTATGTACAGGCTGTTTCTCTTATGCAACTCTTAACTTGGATCACTACGTTGTATTTCTTGAGTGATATGATTTTGAAGTAAGTACGTCGTTTGGCTACTATATCCAATTCTGCATTTTATGACATAAAGAACTGATAAATGTGAGCCCACTTTAGTCCACTGGAACACATTAAAATACACCAGAAACCAAGAAAAAGATGTCCAGAATTTAAAATATTTCTTTGGCAGACCCCCATTCCTCACATGTTTTTATACTGTTAAATTTTGCTAGAATTTGCAGTCTTTTTATAAGTGATTGTGATGATGTCTTGATGTTCTCAAATATGAATATGCGAAGAGGGTCCCCGTGGGCAAATTCAGTTTAGGGCCCCCTAAAGGCTAGGGCCGGCCCTGCCTGTCAGTCATCTCTATCTGAATTCTTGTATGTCTAGGACCCAGACCTCATGTCTTTGTAAAGTATAGGAAAAAAGTATTGAAAAAACTTATAGTCTTGACCCCGGTGACATCTTGGCCATATCTGCATAATTTTTGGACAGTCGCAATTTCTTTCAGTGTCAAATTTTTGCTGTGACAGTAAAGTTAACTAGCATGTTAGCATGTACTTCCTGATTATCCAGCACTTTATAATTGGATGCAGACAGTACACAGTGGACTTATTTGACCTCAAGAGCTGCTTATGCAATATATCTGTACTGGGGCGAGACAGATTTGATTTAAAGGTTCTATATTATGTAAAATTGACTCTTGTGAGCTTTAAGTCATATTATAATGTTGTTACCTCCTTAAAAAATACCTAGAGTTGGTTTTGTTCCATGTTTGAGTAAGCCTTCATTATTAGTCTGTCTACATATTCAAGGCTCAAAACGCTCTGTTCCACCTTGTGATGTCATGCAGTGGTAGTTTTCAAGTTAACAGTTACCTTTTTACCTTTAGTTCAGTAGAGATTGGCAATTTCAGGGCTGAAATTATCCAAATCATCCTGGTGAAGGTGTATGAAGTAGAGCGCTTCTTGTATTACCTCCTCATGACATCACGAGGTGGAACAGAGTGTTTGCAATTTGAGAGAAGAACTCAGCCTAAATATGCAGGGTTTGTGTGTTGAACATGTGTGAATGAAACAAAACACAACTCCAGTCTGTTTGTGATGAGGAAACGGGTACAGGACCTTTAAAACTACACCACACTTAAAATAATCCGAATCATAACTACTCAAATGTTCCTCCAGAGCCCCCGGTGATGATCGTGGAGCCTAAGGACGACCAGGTGGTGGACTGTTGCATCTCTGAGGACGTGCATCTGCAGTGTGAGCTCTCCAGGAGCAGCGGCCGCGTGCGCTGGTCCAAAGACGGGCACGATGTGGAGGAGAGCCCCAACCTCCAAGTGATCTCAGAAGGTCCATACAGGAGACTGAGCATCCTGGAGACCACAGCCGAGGACAGCGGAGAGTATGTGTGCGAGACCGATGGGGACTCTGTGTTCTTCCAGCTCAATGTGTCAGGTAGGTCAAGTTTAGGATACTCGAGAGACATACTTTGAAGAGTACAACCATGCATTTTTTTTTTTACATTTACATGAATAGTATTATTTTGAAGTAGCAGTAATGTGACATAGCATTTTCAAAACAACAAAAGGTAACACGGTGATCTATGTATGTGAGCTTCTTGCCATGTTATAATGCTGTTACCTCCTCAAAAACATACCTGGAGTTGTTTGAATAATCCTTTATTTTTAGTCTGACTACATCTCCAAAGCTCAAAATGATCTGTTCCACCTTGTGATGTCATGAAGTGGTAGTTAACAGCTACCTTTTTACTTTTAGTTCAGTAGAGATTGGCAATTCCAGGGCTGAAATCATCCAAATGATTCTAGTGAAGGTGTATGGAGTTTAAAAACATAGTGGAGCACTTCCTGTATTACCACTTTATGACATCACGAGGTGGAACAGAGTTTTTTCAGTTTGAGTGAAGAACTCAGCTTAAACATGCAGGGTTTGTGCGTTAAACATGTGTGAATGTTATAACAGATCAGAAAATAGCGTAATATGGGCCCTTTATTTTATTTTCTTTCTTTCTTAAACATTCCCATTTCTCTTCTAGATCCACCAGTTCGCTTCATTTACCCGACTGAACCCGAGTTAGAGCTGACGCACATGGCCGCTGAGAGACTGGACCTGTGTTGTGAAGTGTCTAAGCCGGACGCCCCAGTCGTCTGGTACAAGGACGGCCTGGAGGTGGAGGAGGGTCCCAACCTCTTTCTGGAAGTGGACCAAGCTAAACGCACACTGGTCATCCCCGTGCCCATGATGGAGGACACAGGGGAATACGTGTGTGACACTGAGGACGATTCTGTGGCCTTCCTAGTCACGATTACAGGTAGGAGTGGCTGGGCCTCCTGTGTGTCAGATGCCCTCCCAGTCTCTCCATGGAGTCTTATTTGTAGTGAAAGCTGCTAACCCTGTCGTTTAGACTTCTACAAACCTGTTGTGAAATATCCCTACTTGTCAGATGCCCTCCCTGTGTCTCCATGTTGCTAATATAATCACAAACACACCATTTGTCCACAAAATTGTAATTGGATGCATCAAACTATTTATAGAGTGAACATGTTTCGCTACTAATCCAAGTAGCTTCTTCAGTATTTGCTCAGCCTTATAAAAAAGTTTAAATTTTTAGTACAAAATGTAGTTTTGTATTGCAGTCACAGGTGGGTAGTACTGTAGTCAGGTTACTCAAGTAAATGTAACTTTGAAGAAATGTAACTTTTCTACCAGCAAACTCCAGCAGACTCCTACTTGAGTAATACAAAACTGAACAAAAAGTGACTGACACTTTTAAAGTTAAGTTATACTCACCAAATTTTAGCAGTAGATAAACTGAACCTTCCGAGATTTTTGGAAATATATACGGTTATAATTGTTCACTTACACTTGAACTTATCACTGCTTAAACTAGAGGAACTAAAAATAGTTAAAAATAATGTTTTAAGTGTCCACCTTTTTGGGTTTGGCTCTGAACAGCCTGATCCAACACACTTTACATAACATTTAAAGCATTTCCAGGCTTATGGCTCTTATTTGATCCTCAATATTATGTTTTAAGTCGTTTATTGTCTGAGGTTTATTCATAAACACCTTTTCTTTAAGATAGCCCCACAGGAAGAAATCAGGACTAGTCAGGTCTGTGGAGATCACATACTGCCCCATGTCTTTGAAAAACACTTATTATTCCTTTAATGATATTTACACTTGGGGCATCTCTGGTATTAAAATGTCGACGGTAACACCGCTGGGTTTCTGAATTAGACCCATGTGACTCAAAGTACCACTGCACAATGAGGGTTCGTTCCTCGGTGCTGTATTTGCTCATGTTAATGTTGGAAGGATAGTTCTAAATGCTCTGAAAAAATAAAAGAAAAATATTTAAAAACAAAAGAGTTATGAATCTTTTTCAACTGTCAGTGACTTTTGGGCCAATATTGACAATAGGAAACTATTTGAACATTTGTGTTTCTTGCACCTCTCCTTCAGATATGATTTAGTTTATTACATTTTTGTATCTATCCTTTGAAAATACCAGTGCATTATTTTATGTTTTAATGTTAACTTCAAATTACAAATCAGATGTTACGTCCCAACAGTTACTCTTTAAGTTACTCTTACTTGAGTTGTAGTTTTCCCAAAATGCCTTTTTACTTTTTTTTTTTTTTACCTTATCCTGGACTGGTACTTCTACTTAAGTAATATTATTTTGATCTTACTTACGCCTACTCTTACTTGAGTACAATTTGTGGCTACTCTACCACCTCTGATTGCAGTTTTGTTTTTAAAAATAAGTTACAAATGTTACTGTAATTTGTTTTTCTGTTGCAAAACTATAAAAAAATGAAATAAACTATACATATAAAAACAATATTAATATTTTCTTTGTCCTTTTCAGAACCAGCCGTCGCTCTCAGTCGTCCCAAACAACCTCCCGGAGACTCTGAGCTGCAGCACAGACCGACCCGTAGTTCTGGAGGTGGAGGTGTCTCGCCCCAACGCAGACGTGACGTGGCTGCTGGACGGTCAGCAGATACAGGAGAGCCCGAACGTTACTGTGACGGAGGAGGGACTCATGAGGAGGTTAACCATCCACTGCCCCTCTCCCTCTGATACGGGGAAAGTACACCTGCGACGCCGTGGACGATCACATACATTTTCAAGTCAAAGTTACAGGTACGATACTCGCATGTGATAATGATAATATTTTTAAAGATGCAGCTCCTCTTAAAAAAACATGTTAAGCAGTTTGCAGTGGTCGGCATACTTCCTGTTTCTCGAAGGATAAAACATGTTATAATTAGACGCAGACAGCACACATCAGTCTCATTTTGACCCTAAGTCCTGCTTTTGCAATATATCTCTTTTTTTGTTATCAAAATTATTGATCACTCACACAGAGCCTGACAGCCCCTGACCAATAGGAGGAGTTTGTGGGTGTGTATTTTTCAGAGCTGCATTCAACACAGTTAATATTTAGCTAACATTACTTATTTCTTTTTCTTGTTTCAGAGCCTCCAGTGAAGATCTTAAATAAGTCCAACATAAAAACCAGCGTAACCACGACAATTTCTGACGACGTGGTGTTGGAGTGTGAGCTGTCCCGGCCCAGCGCGGTGACAAAATGGTACAAGAACGGCGAGCGCATAGAGAACCACGATCGTGTGTGTGTGGAGGAGGAGGGGTCTTTCCGCTCACTGGTCATACTGAGCGCCGAGCTGGAGGACAGCGGGGAGTACTTCCTGGACGCTGGGGACGATGCCATCAGCTTTCAAGTCACTGTTCAAGGTGAGGAAGATATAGTGTAGTATTAAAGTAAATGTACTTAAAGTATTTTGTGCAGATTTTGAGATCTAACAAACCTTCAAATGTAGTAATTTTGCTAAAGATTTGTGCTGAATTTAGTTCAAAGGAAGAAGTGAATCTGTTTTTATCTGTGTGTATGTTGGCTCAGATTATAAAATAAACCCCTCAACCTTTTCCACAGGTCTCAAACAATAATAAAAATACTTTTGCTTTTCAGTCCTGTTAAAACTTGTAGTAGAGTAGAAAGTACAGATACCAAGTAATAGTTTAAAGTACTCAAAAAAAAAAAAGTATACTTAAGTACAGTACTTTACTAAGTGTACTTCGTTACGTTCCACCACTGCATATTAGTTGCAAATTATTCAGTCTTTATACAATATTTTAAAAGATATCACAGAATGATTTGCCCCAATCTATTTTCTGACTACAAAAAATTTGACTTTGAAACATATCTAGTTTATTAAAATTTGTTAAAATAGTTTTGCCCTCCACTAAAAACATGTACAATAGGTTCTTTCTGTGTGGCCATGACTCTCCCAAAAATAACTTCCCTTGTTAAATAAAGAATCATAAATACATACAATTGGTCATTTTCACACGTGTTTTCTTTTTTATCTATATGAAATGTTTGATTTCTAACTGCCCTCGTCTGTATTAACCCTGGAGAACCCAAGAACCCTTCTTTTCTTGGAAAAATTATGAACCTTGCATTAACTAACTTCACTGAGCACTGAAATATCTACTTTTTCAATTTTAACCCTTTATTCCTTAATTCAGGATCAGGGCCAAATTTGACCCATTGGGCTTGCTAATTTATCCAAAAAGACTATAAAACATACTTCTAGACATTCTGCAAGCTATTACTAAAAAGATTAACACAAAAACACAATTTTACTAAACTCTGGTTTGCTGAAAAGACGATTTTGTTTGGGTAGTTTTCCAGTTCAACAAAACAGCATGTGGTCAGCCATCTTGTCACTACCACTCTGGCTCCTTTTAGTTCAATATTCATCAACTAGGTGTCTCTATGCAGGGGCCAGAAGTGGCACTCTGGGCTCTTGAAGTTTAATTTGACTTTTTTTGTTTTTTTTATTGGTCTGTAGAATGTTGTGAAACACAGCTATTCAGTTATACAAAAATAAAATGACATTGCTTATAAAATAACAATATAAAATTAGAATCAAATGAAACGGCATGTCATTTTTCTTTTTTTACTCTTGTTTCAGAGCCTCCCGTGCGCATCATTGGGAACTCGTGCGACGTGGACTTCCAGGAAATGGTGGCAGGAGACGAGCTGATCTTGGCCTGTGAGGTGTCCCGGGCCAACGCTCCCGTCCAGTGGCTCTGTAACGACCGACCTCTGACCTCGGACGACCGCGTTTACATCGAGAGCTACGGAACGCTGCGCAAAATCATCATCTCCAACGTCCAGCCCGCCGACTCTGGGAAGTACGTGTGTGACGCCGGAGACGACAAGATGGTCAGCATCGTAAGAGTGCAAGGTATGGGAGGATTTTCCTTTGCGGTGTAACAATTCCTTAAAAATCTCACGATACTAACAAAGATTTGCCCTTAACAGATGCACAATGAAACTTGTTGGGGAGTCCGCCACCTGCTTGTCTCCATCTGTTTTTGCTTTGACTGGACAACATTTAACTCACTTATCATGCATTTATTTGATTGCCTCTCCAGAGATCTGACCTGTGACTGATGGTGCCACCTGTTTGGACAAAAACTTGCAAATAGACCTGTCATAGTAATTATTATATTGATTTATAGTTCAGTAAGTGAAAGCTGGAGCAATATTTTTTGGGCTAATATTTGTTGTGTGTAGTTTTCTTTGGTTATATTTGGTTCTTTTTTGGCTGTACCAGGGATGGGCAAACTTTTTGACACATGGGCCACAGTGGTTCTAAAATTTGACAGGTTTGCTAGCTTTTGCTAATTTGAATACCAGCAAAAAACTTGCCTTGATACTTTAATCAGACTGCGGTGAAAAAATATTTTGTTGTCCACTCAATATTAAACACTCACTATCCACTTTTATTTTATTTTTGCAGAAGGGCTGATAAGAGAGTAATATAATGTTGATGTAGCTGAAGTGCGCCATAATTTGGTCACGTTCGGCGGACCGGAATAATAAGCCCAACAATGAGCCATAAAAGACTGAACTAATAACGTCTATAACTCCTTACAGATGCAAGTGTTGTATTTATTGCGGCTTATGTCTTTTTCTAACAGTATGGTAGATTTCTAATAGTTTTTGTGGTTTATATCTGCTCTTGGGTTATTGTGTCAGTGGCATAAATGAGTTTCAGTATTATCGTTAATCGTCTATTTACTTCTGCGATATATCAAACTTCAGGATTTGTTATTATGACAGGCCTATGTACAACAAAGTCTGATGCAAACAACAAACGTCCCTGTGTTTCCATGAGGTCTGATTAACCCTAGAGCTTAGACAAACTGTTCTGAAATGCAGGGAATATTTAGATTATTTCACAATTAACTTTTCTCCAATGGCAGCTCTCCTGGAAATGTATCTTTACTTTAAAAATCACAGAAATGAACATAATCATATATCTGTCATATTGCAGAGTCTCCGGTCATGTTCCTAAACAAAGAGGACGATATAGTGCTGATTGGGTATGAAGCGGAGAGCCTGACCATGAGCAGTTACGTATCCCGGGACAACGCGATTGTGCGCTGGCTGAAGGACTGGACCCCGGTGGAAGGAGAGCGCTTTAAGAGTGAGGCGGAGGGATACAAGCGCACTCTGACCATAGACCCTCTGAGGAGGTCCGACGCTGGGGAGTACACCTGTGACGCCCACACGGACCAGGTCCACTTCAGCCTGCTCGTCAAAGGTAACATGTAGTGGGTGTCTTTATGCTGAAGTTACAGTGGTTTAGAGGTGGGACAAGATCTCGTGGCACAGGGCGTGTTTTCAAAAGCTTAGGTGTCTTGCCTTGGTAATGGGTTCCTCCAAAGCTACTTCATTTCAGTTTATTTTGTTGTTTTGTCCATTTTATGAGGAGTTTAACTTTTTTTTTTTTCATTCTAATGTTTATAAGTGGGCTTCATTTCTCAGTAAAGCCTGGAAGAAGCGGCAAATGAGTTTGTTTAAATGAGTCTTTGGTGGTTGTAACACGCGTCTGGCTACTGGCCCGTTGTATTTTGTTTAATGGCGTCTTATAAGCCCATTAAAGGGCTCAGCTTTTTTTTTTCTTTTGTATGCAAAACACAATAATAAAATCAATCAATCAGTCAATCGAAACAAAACTTGGCCCAAACAGACAGCTAATGGAACTAGCTCCAGAGTGGATGAGCGGCAGCAAAAAATGAAAACAAAACAAAGAAATACATGCAAAAAATTTGTGATTTTGATATGATGTGCAAATAAATAACCCTGCCATAGTGACCCCCCATAATGCCACCTTCCACAATACCCTCCCATAATGACCCCACTCACATGATGACCCCAAAAATGTGTATTGCTCCATTTACAAGTCAAAATAAAAACTATAACAACACCAATGGAGGAGGATGGATAGGTACTTTTGGTATGTGGGCTTAAAAAACATGGAGGAGCATATCAAGCACATAACCCGGACTGCATTCTTTCACCTCAAAAACAAAGCCCGTCTCCGCCCATCACTAACCTTCTCTGCTGCTGAAACTCTCATCCACGCATTCATCACATCCAGAATCGACTACTGCAATAGCATCCTCAACGGTGCACCATCCAAACCCCTCAACAGACTTCAGTTCTGCTGCCCGGCTCCTCACCCACACCCGCTCACGTGACCACATCACCCCTGTCCTCCACAAGCTCCACTGGCTCCTCGTTCCTCAGCGCATCCACTTCAAAATCCTTCTCATCACATTCAAAGCAACTCCACAACCTGGCCCCTCCTTACCTCACGGACTTGCTCCACCACCACACTTAATCCTGCTCCCTCCCCTCCTCCAGCTCCAACCTCCTGTCCCTGCCCTGTAGGCCCAAGCTCCAAACCTGGGGGGACAGAGCCTTCTCCATCGCTGCCCCCACCCTCTGGAACTCACTGCCCAAACCCCTCCGTGACTGCTCTGTCCTCCCCACCTTCAAAAAAAGAACTCAAAACACACCTGTTCAAAATTGCTTTCAATGTTTGATTTTACCGTGTAAATTTTGTGATATCTTATTCTTTTATGAATTGTGAAGTATCTTTGAGTGTCTTGAAAAGCGCTATATAAATAAAATGTATTATTATTATTATTATCATATCCATGGGGCGGTGTCCTGTTATCTGCAATTTTGAAGACTTTTTCCCATTTAAAAGATATAAGTTTTATGTTTTTCAAGATTTTTGTTGACATGGAACTGTCATTAGGAGGTTTTATGGTGTGTGTGTAATGTTGTCATGGGAGGGTCGCAATGATTTGTGTAAAATGCTCTATGTTCGTGTGACCATCAAGTCGGCACCGCACCGATCCTCTGGAGGCCTTAAAACAACTCCAGTCCATATAGAACTTATTTGCTGTCAAAATGCAATGGATACATTTTCAATAACAACATTACAAATTACTGAAACTTTTCTTTGCCACAGAAATGAGAGTGAAGTTCACGCGCCCCCTGCAGGACACAGTAGCCCACGCGGACGGCATGGTGACGCTGCGCTGCGAGGTGGGGAGGCCCAAAGCCGACGTCCAGTGGCTGAGGAACGGGCAGGAGATCGTGCCCAGCCGGAGGTACACGATCCGGGCCGACGGAGTGGAGAGGAGCCTGACCATTCACAGGCTGACCCGGGACGACGCGGGGGAGTACGCATGCGAGTCCAAGGACGACCGGACTGCGGCTGTGCTTGCAGTGGAGAGTGAGTGTACAAGGGTTGTCAAAAGTATCACAAATCAGATTAACTGATACTACAACTAGTAACGAAACTTGATTTGAGCGAGTATCGATACTACTCATGAACCACTATGAACCTACTGGACGACTGAGGGATTACACAGATATAAGGCCACATGAGAATTTAAAAGAAAGTACTACAATTTAATGTTGAAAATCACATTCTATTGTCTATTTGGTATTTTGGAGGTACCTCAAAAACATACCTGAAATTGTGTTTTGTTTCATTCACACATGTTTGAGTAAGCCTTCATTATTAGTCTTTCTACATCTCCAAAACTCAAAATGCTCTGTTCCACCTTGTGATGTCAGGAAGTGGTATTTTTCAAGTTAACAGCTACTTTTTACCTTTAGTTTTCAGTAGAGATTGGCAATTCCAGGGCTGAAATTATCCAGATGATTCTAGTGAAGGCGTGTGGAGTTTAAAAACATAGTGGAGCATTTCCTGTATTACCACAGAGTGTTTTCTGTTTGAAAGGGTTTGTGTGTTAAACATGTGTGAAAGAAACAAAACACGACTCCAGGTCTGTTTGTGACGAGGAAACAGCATTATAACATAGATCAGAAATAGTGTAATATGGATCCTTTCACATTTCCTCTATTTTCTCCCAGTGCCTCGCGTGGTCGAGTTTCTGACGGAGCTCCACAACACCACAGTGCTGGAGGGGGAGGACGCCACCTTCAAATGCGTGGTTTCCCCAGAGGACGTGAGCCTGGTGTGGCTGATGGACAACGAGCCGGTGGTGCTGGGCGGGCGATTCGAGGCCCTGCACAACGGCCTCTGCCACACGCTGCTCATACACAAGTGCCAGATGTTAGACTGCGCCCGCATCAGCGCCGAGGCCGAGGGCAAGGTCAGCAAGGCCAGCCTCAGAGTGCAGGGTAAGAGAGCGCCGGTCAACACACTCTGAGTACACTCTCAGTACAGTGTCTGGACTCCTGAGCAGTGGTGGAAGGTAATCAAGTACAAGGAGTAAAGTGCTGTACTTAAGTAAAGTACTGATATCTAAAAATTCTACTTAAGTACATTTTACAGTGAATACTTTTTACTTCTACTTCACTACATTTGAGAGCAGGTATCTGTACTTAAGTACATTTTACACTGGATACTTTTTACTTCACTACATTTGAGAGCAGGTATCTGTACTTAAGTACATTTTACACTGGATACTTTTTACTTTTACTTCACTACATTTGAGAGCAGGTATCTATACTTAAGTACATTTTACACTGGATACTTTTTACTTCACTACATTTGAGAGCAGGTATCTGTACTTTACTTAAGTACATTTTACAGTGGATACTTTTTACTTTTACTTCACTACATTTGAGAGCAGGTATCTGTACTTTACTTAAGTACATTTTACACTGGATACTTTTTACTTTACTTCATTTGAGAGCAGGTATCTGTACTTTACTTAAGTACATTTTACACTGGATACTTTTTACTTTACTTCATTTGAGAGCAGGTATCTGTACTTTACTTAAGTACATTTTACACTGGATACTTTTTACTTTACTTCATTTGAGAGCAGGCATCTGTACTTTCGACTCCACTACGTTGTTGAACAGGTCTGAAAAGTACAAAGTATTTATAAGTAGTAAGTATCATCTTGACTGAAGTTTTCGAGTTCGAGCTTCGTTTTTGAGCAAACGAAAATAAACACTTAAAATTTTTTCATGTGGTACTTTTACTTGAGTAACTTTATACCTCTGTATCTGTATTTTTACTCAAGTAACAAAATTGAGTACTTCATCCAGCACTGCTCCTAAGCACATGTGTATTTTATTGACTGCTGTGTTTGCATGATTTTTTTAATTTGATTTGTTTAATTTGTATCTATCTATGCGCTTAAAAAGTTACCATTTAATAATTTGTGCAAAAGGTTAAAGTTCCTTCATTTTTAGATGAGATACTACCTGTGATTTTTCTTTCATCCAATACGAGGTAATATTATAGTGAGTACGGCAGGTGCAGTGGGAAACCCTGCTGTAGAAGAAGGCTTAGATTACAACATGGGCCACAGAAGGTCTGGCAGGTGTTTCATCCAGTGCCACAGATACTGGCGGGTGCAGCATTAGGTTCCACACTTTGTCAGGTGCCATCGAACAGCTGAGCTTGTCCTTTTGGCAAAACAGTCCCTTTCTATCACGGACCATGAATGAGGGATTACACCAACTACATTTTAAGAATCCTTGTAATTGGATTTCAACTGTCCACAACGATCTGCTGTAAATACTTGCTGAATACATAGGATAACTGTTTTCCCCCCAAGAGATACAACTATGAACTTCACAATACATATTTTAACAATATTTTTAAATTGTAATCTTAGATAAATGTATACTCTACCAGGAGTGTCCAAACTATGGCCCAGGGGCCAAATGTGGCCCTCACACCAGTTTTTATTGGCCCTCAGCCCTCCTGCTGAATCAGCCCAATTGATCAGAAGCAGTACTTTTAACAAGAAGTTAAACTATTTCTACCACTATAACCTCAAACATCACATTGACCTAAAATGAATGTGTTTCAAGCCTTATTAATCCACAGCGGCTCTGTCAAAGCTGTGAATAAAGTACCGCACTGTACTGATCACCTCCACTTCAAATATGTTTTGAAATGTGGCCCTCAATTTAAAAAAAGTTTGGGCACCTCTGCACTACACAAGTGTGTTTTCCATAGACTGTAAATGGGCTGAAATTGGTGTAGCCTTTCAGAAGCCTGCTCCTCACCTGCTTGATACCTGCTTCATTGTACCAGTTTACTGAATATTAAATGTTGGTGACAGACTAAATTTGCAGGATAACTCAAGTGAGAATGTGAAATCTACAATCCCTAAAAACCTTTCATTATGTGTGATTTTATTACTGTTATTTATATGAAAAAAACCCTGAAAACATTATGAAAAAACACAAACCACCGTGTACCTGTTACCCGTAGCGTGTCTATTACCCCCCCCCCCCCCCCCCCCCAGAGATCGATTATGAAACTATTAGACACGATGTTGATGCTTTATTTCACGAGCTAAACTTGGCTAAACCTGATGGATCGGCTGACAGTCAGCGTAGGCTTTTGAGGGTACTCAAAAGTGATGATGTGACCGTGTTTTCAGGAAGGTTAACAGATATTATGTACTGCCACTTTAACTTGATGGACAGTGCAGTAAAGTACATGTCTCCGATCCCCGACAAAGACTTGTGAGAGCCCACAGTCTGGAAATTTTGTACATGATAATTGAAGAAGAGGTGGCTGCGTACCTTAAAAATTTGGTAAACTTTATGCAGCAGGATGTGGAAGAAGACATTTTCTATATGGACATGTTTGAGATGTGTATGGAACCAGTGGTAGATGCACCTGTATCGGTACAAGTGCCAACACCAGTACAAGTGTCGGCACAAACATCAAGCTCTACCCAAACCTCTCCATCTTTCCACATGTCCGCATCTTCTCAAGAATCTATGACATCTCAAAAATCTGAATTGTGCTGTACAAATAAACTTGCCTCGCCTTTAAGCGACCATCGTGTTTTTAGAGAACATATTTTCACAGGGCATCTGGAAAGGTTTATTTATAACGATTTTTTCATGTGATACTTTTACTTGAGTAACTTTTTACCTCTGTATCTGTACTTCTACTTAAGCACCGACACTGAGTACTTCATCCACCACTGAAAACTGGTCTAATTTTCAGAAAACATTTTGAAAACAGAGAAGCAGACGCTGTTTTGTGGCGGCAGCTGTACCGTGACGTCATTAGTTGCTGTTGTCGTCCTTCGCTCGTGTTGATGGCGGGACATGTGTGTGTTTGCTAAACCACGAGTGAGTGATGCGTGAACGCTGCCCACAAACCCGAGTCCTCCTCGTTCATCAGCTGTTCAGACAGACAAAACAGTACAAATCTGCATATCTTTTGTTGTCATGTAGTAATTGAAATGAAGTTGTAACTGAATCATGTTTACACATTTTTTAGGCCAGAAGAAGTTTTTTCCATTGTATTTCTTTTTATATCTTTTTAAAATGTATTTTTATTTATATATGTGTTTATATACAGTAGATAGCTTACTACAATCCCATCTGAACCTGTGTTACTAGAGCCTTAACCTGCAGACAGAGACACATACAAGTTTGTCTCATTCTCAGTTTATGGACAGGCCTCGTGTGAAAGATCAGAACCTCCAGAATTTACTCACTGACCTGCAGAAGTTTTTGTAATCAAGAAGTTTTTCCTTGCTGAGAAGGAGGGTCTAAGGACAGGATGTTCTGGGACAGGTTTCCATTTGCTTGTTTTCTGTTGATTCATTTGCTTGTATTGTTTCTGTTTCATTGTTGATTTTCTAACTTTCTGTTGGTTAAATCAGTTCTGATGTTCAGCCCTAAGAGGCGACTGCTGCTGTGATTTTGGGCTTCATGAAAACTATTTGAACTGGATTAGAAATAATTGTTATCAGTAAAAGATATATTTGATTTGATCATGTTTACCTCGTATCTGGACACAGACTGCGAAGATTTAATGTGATTTTGGTCTTTAATATTTCAAATGTGTGTGTTTTTTTGTCTTCAGAGGCTCAGATCATGTTCATAAAGAAGATGGACTCTGTGATGGCGGAGGAGTTCGAGGACGCCACTCTGCACACGGAGATCAGCCTGGAGACGGGGGAGGTGCAGTGGATGAGGCAGGGAGTGGTGATACAACCGGGCCCCAGGTACACGCTCACGCAGGAGGGGTGTACACGCAGCCTGACCATCCACAACCTGACCCTGTCCGACCGGGGGACCTACCGCTGCGAGACCCTGCACGACCGCATGCAGATCAAACTCAATGTGGAGCGTGAGTCGGATTTATTTGTTTTGTTTGTGTTTATTGTTAGTATTTTTCTGTATTTTAAACAGGGTGCCTATGAAAAAGAGAGTCTGAGTGCTCTCGGATAAAAGAAACAAAAGAAAACAAAAAAAAACAACATGTAAACTCCACCCACAACCACATTTTAGATAGAGGTGTGTGGAGGACTAAAGGGGAGAGTGAGGGAGAGGAGGGGCAGGGTTTAGGGATATAAGCAACAGTATTGGTCTAGGGTTGGTCTTATCCACACTTCAAACTCCGACCTCCGCCATCAGAAACACCTGGGCAATCGGGGCAGTCCTGTGTGATGTCACATAGTGCTTGAAATTGCAGTGGCCACAAGATGCAGCCTCATTTACACTAGAAACAGCACTAGGAACAGTAGATAGTGCTACATACAGTTTGGTAATTAAAAAAAAGCTGTTTTAGTTTAAACATTTTTATAAATATAGAATATGTCTCTGCATTGCAAAAGAAGTTTAAAGTAAAGGGACACTGCGTAACTTTTCTGGTGTAGGTGCTTGTCCCCATACACTGTCTGTATGTTTCTGGTTATTATTTTCATGATTTTAAAGGAGCTAAAAAGATCAGGATTACTTTTTTTTTTTTTTTGGACATGAAGGTGGACTTTTCTGACCTCCACCTAATGACATCACAGTGTGGAAGCCCGCCTACAATTTAGAGCTCTGGAGGAAGTTGTGCATTTTTAGGTAATTCTACAATTTTAGACCAAAGTGGAAGGAAACTACATCATATTTGTAACATTAAACGGTTACAAATTCAAGTTCATTTAGCATATTAAAGTTGCACTGTGTAATGGTGGAGGGTTTGGCTCCTACTTATCTCCACTGAGTTGTTATCACTTTGACCGGAAAGTTATGGCCGTGTATCTCCATGGTGATGAGGAGATGGCACCATCAGACCAACTTACAGGTCAGATCTGTGGAGAGGTAGGACTGTATGTTCTTCAAGGTATTTCACATTAAAAAAAAAACCCAAAAAAAACACCTGTAATTGAATAAATGCAAGACAGATATGTGTAGAATGCCTTATTGTGGAACATTCCAGCCAAAGAAAAACAAAACATCTTCATGGAGACAAGCACCTTTAAAAATAGAAATTCAGTCATTGATTGATTAAAATTGACTTTAACATTCCACTTTAGATTTAAAAATGACAGGAAGTAAACCTAACCTACAGAGCAAAGCACCAGTCACAGGTTCTATTCCCGGCGGGACATAGTGCGAGTGTTTCTCAGAAGAGTTTGGCAGAGGGACAGTGGATCCTGGAGCTACAGGTGCTGAGATGTTCTTTTGTCATGTGATAAGCTCCAGCTATTTCAGACTCACCCTTTAACCTTCACACAAAGATAAGCCAGGAAAACATAGAACAATAGACTTTACATTTTGAAAAAGCTAAATTTAATGTCATATTGTTGTATTTTTAGCAGAGTCCTACCTGGAGTTAGATTTTGTTTCATTAATTTTATTAGCGAGTTATTTTAAGGTCCTCTGTGTTTTTCAAGGGCTACTATGTAAGTGCGTTTCACAGTATGGCGTATCAGTCTCCATGGAAACAAGCAGGTGACAATAAAAAAGAACTGTTGTTGAGTAAATGAAAGATAGACAAGTTTATAACATACTGTGGAACATTACAGACAAAGCCATCTCCATAGACAAGCAGTAGCAGACCTTCCAGAAAAGTTTACACCTTTAAGTAGGGATTATTATGCAAAAGCGATTTTTTTTTTTTAAGCTTTCTACCATGTTATAACGTTGTTCCTTCATCAAAAACACGAATCTTTCGATCTCTCCTGGGCCCTATTTGAACCCTCCTTACAGTTCGCTGTAAAATTCTGTACAACGCTCCGCCCACAAGCCTACGTCACCCACGCTCTCACACGACAACCCTCCATAAATATGCAAAAACATGATACAAAACTGTACACTACAACGTCACAAACCTGATGCGATGTGCAGTAGTTTCATTAACGGGATGTACACTGTTTATGTTGTTTTAGCACTCTGAAGGGGGAGTGACTTAGCGTGAGGAGCAAAGCAAGAGGAGACTCAGAGCGTCAAAAACGAAAGTGAAATTTATGAAACATGTTAATAGGTTGTTTTTGACGAATATAGCATTTTCAAAAAGATAAATGGCAACATGGTGATTTAAATGTGTTACGTGTTAGTACTTAGTATCCCATAGAACAGAGGTGTTCAAACTTTTTTCACCGAGGGCCACATACTGAAACATATTTGAAGTGGAGGGCCACAGGGAGTCAAATGATGCATTTAACACAGGTTTAACAGAGACACTGTCCCTTTAATAAGACTTGGAAGATTATTTTTAGCTCTGTGTCATAATGCAACGTGATTTTATCCAGGTTATAGAGGTAGAATCTCTTCAGTTTGTAGTAAAAATACTTCCTGATCATTTGGCCCCTGGGCCGTAGTTTTTACCTTTTTTAACGTTTTATGAACATTAACGATTCAAATGACAAAAAATACAAGTTCTACTGTTACACATTTTAATTGCTAAAAACACCTTGAACAGCACCTGTATAATTCCATATATCTTGCATCATATATTGGATATCTGTCATATTTATCTACAAAGTACTAAACATAAAGAAATGACGCGCTGGATAAAAGGCTGTGTCCAAACTTGGACTGGTGAATAATTAGGGCTGTATGAATGTTTTAGAAAGTGAGGAATAACATTGGACTTATGAAACTCAGGACTTTTTTCTTTTTTTTTCTCACAGCCCGAAAAATCACAGTCCGCAAGCCTCTGTTGGACCAGGAGGTGTACGAGCGCGAGACGGCGTCCTTCGAGCTGGAGCTGTCCCATGTGGACGTGGAGGGCGTCTGGCAGAAGGACGGCATCCGCGTCAAGCCCAACAACCAGTTCATCGTCAGCCGCAACGGGCGCGTGCACGGCCTCACCCTGTCCCACCTCACCCTGGAGGACACGGGCACCATCGTGTTCACCGCAGAGGGGCTCAGGACCTCCGCCAGGCTCACCGTCAAAGGTGGGCGTGGTCTGGGGTGTGAAGGTGGAGGTGGACGAGGGGTGGGGTAGAAACATGGAGCTTTTTTTGTCAGTACCAAACTTTTTCCATGTAGTTGAGTTATGTTATCAGTTCAAAAGAAATAATAATAAAAATTCATTCATTAATAATATTAATAATAATACAGTCAATAAAAATAAAACAGTCATAAAAGTAGTAATCAATCACTGGATTTATGCAACAGCTTTCATGAAACCTAAAGATTTCTACGATGCATTATTAACACACACACACACACACACCACTTTCATAGTAGGTAATATGGGTGAAGTGTCTTGCCATAAGGACACATCGATAATTTTGCCACTAGTGCCCCAGGTCTCACATCCAAGTACTAACCAGTAGTAGTAGTAGTAGAAGCAGTAGCAGTATTAGCAGTAGTAGTAGTAGTAGTAGTCTTAATTTAGTTTGTTGTTGTAGTTGTGGTAGTTTGAGTAGTTGTAGTAGTACTAATGGTAATTCCTTACACTTGTAACTTGTACTCGATGGTGCCATGCTCCTGTTGCATCCACCAGTCACTCACACACTTGTAAAGTTAGCTGTAGTAGTAGGTATTGTGTATTGTGTATTAATGACTAAAATCATGTACTCCAGAGACTCCAGTGTCCATCATCCAGCCTCTGTCAGACACTCGTGTGGAGGAGGACTCTCAGGTCACTTTAGAGTGTGAATTCTCCAGACAACTGCTGGAAGTCAAGTGGTACAAGGTAAGTCACTGTTTTTATTTACACCTTAGTCCAGATTCATTCATGTTTTGAGTCAGTTTGCAATATATAAATAAATAAATACAAAAACATGAAGTATTATTACACTGGGAAATAAAATGTAGATTGTTTTCTCGTATTTTCCTTGTATTGTGTCAGAATGGGAAGGAGCTGAAGCCCGGGAAGAACACTCGGATCTACTCCATGGGCCGGAAGCGTTTCTGTCAGATCCTGCAGTGCTCCAAGGCCGACTCTGGTGTTTACAAGTGTGACACAGGAGAGCTCAACACACTCTGTACGCTCGAGGTCTATGGTAAGTCCGCCACAATGTCCCTGTGTGTCAGATGCCCTCCCTGTGTCTCCATGGTGTCTTATTCTGTGTAAAAGCTGATATCCTTGTACTTTAGACCTCTACAAACATGTTCTGAAATGCATTTTAAACAGTTTGGAGTCGTCCGAAGTTATCCCTCACTTACCTTATGCATTCAGAGCAACTTAATTATTCACCACGGTGAGTTTATAAGCACTTTTCACAACTTTTCACAACTTTCAGAGAGTTTTTCCATCACAGTAATGCTTACAACAACTGGCATGCTAACAGAGCACTAGTATTTTCCTGCTACGTGGATGTTAAAAGTGCTTTATACTGTAATTAGATGTAAAGTGCATAGCGGTGTACTCTTGACCCCAAGAAATACAACATCTGTACTGGGGCAAAACATTTAACTTTAATAATGAAAAAAAAATAACTCACTGTGAACTCAATCTTACTTTTAAAATACAAACCTGCTACAATTTCTGCCAGAAAAAAATGTATTACAGTATTACCTTTTTAAGTTTTTGAAGCTAAAAAAGCAAGGATTTGTGAACTAGTGAAATGGCTCCATCTAGTGGCAGAAAAAGTACACTGCGGTCAGAACTGAACAGTAAAAGCAGGTTCTGTATTTTTCAAAAACATGCACTATGTAACTTTTCTGGTGGAGAGTGCCCTACCTGCTCGTCTCCATGGAGATGTCATTTCTCTGCTTGGAATATTCTGCTGTACGGCATTAAACTTATCTATACAGTACTGCATTTCTTAATCTATACATGTTTGTATTGCTCAAAAATATGTTACCTTGCATTATTTCTGTGAGTGGGATCGCCTCTTCACAGAGCTGACCTGTAACTTTGTCTAGTGGCATCATGAACATAGATACGTTTAATGCCATAGTGTGGAACATTGTAGGAAAATAATTAGTATATATTTCCACACTCACAGTACAGTACACCTTTATTTATCAAGGAAATTCAAAAAAATAAAAATAAATCTGGTGTGTAATTAAAATGAAATAAAATGTTTGTTTTAGTGTTTGCAGACTGTCACTGAAGCTAACCCTCGTATGTGCTGGTGATTCTTCTAGAGCACAAGTTGGAGATCGTGCAGGATCTGGAAGACTTGGACATCCAGGAGGAGCAGAACGCCGTGTTCATGTGTGAGCTGTCTCTGGAGGACGTGAGCGGAGAGTGGTACAAGGACGGGACCAGGATCAGACCCACCAGCACCATCAAGATCAGGACTGAAGGTGGGACAGGGGATTATCAGTTCTTTCTAAAACGGTGAATCTCCCATCGAGTTACATAGACCCGTGTCCTCCATCTGAAATTATGACTTCATCAAGTGCATATGACAGATTTTCAAGTTTTTCTAATTTCGAGTTGGTTTGGTGGGATAGTACCTGTGGTAAATGGACAAGGCTCTACCAACTGAGCTCCTGTCTCCCACTCACACACTGTGCCTCTTCACTGATGTAAAACTATGTTAGTCTGTGGGGAAAAAGTGAGAAATAAAACACAAAAATACAGGAAGTAGTGCACAGAATACCTCCAATGGAAAAGTCCATCCAAAATCCAGGACAATTTACGCACAAGGAGGTATTTTTCTGACAATTTGAACCCTCATTTCATAAAATAATGGTGCTGTCTTCTATTGTTATTAGTCTAGTCTCTTACCTGAGGTGTAATTTATTTTTAACCCTTGTTTTCATTATGGTTGCTATGTAACAGTTATGGCATTAACTCTACATGTGTCATATCTGCAGCCAGTGTCCAACCAGGAAGTAAAATTTAATTGCAATTTCACCAAAATTAAACTTGAAAAAATGTAAATCTTAAATATAATGTTTTAGTGAAAGGAGCAGTCAAGTCTGTCGTCTGCACTTCACACAGAAAAGACCATCCTCAGTGATGTCACATTGTAATTTAATTGAATACAAATTTCTGACTTCTGAGGGTTTTTTCCCCCCTTCTTTTTTAATACAAAAATATGTCATGGATTTTAATGTTGTTTTCTCAGGCACTAAACACTTCCTTCTAATCTGCAACGTGCAACCAGAGGACGCTGGAGAGATCCGCTTTGTGGCCAGAGACGTGGAGTCCATCGCTTACCTCGAGGTGGAAGGTAAGAACACGTTTTCTCTCTCTGATCTGAATGGTCACCACCTAAACCCCACCATCTGCAGAAGTGCGGCCTCTGCAGCTCAGTGAGTGAATCCTGAAGGTTCTGAGCTTTCACATGAGGCCTGGCCATGTACTGAGAATGAGAAAAACTTGTACATGGTGGCCCAAAAGTCACTGACAGTTGAAAAAAAAACTTCATAACTCTTTTGTTCCTAAATATTTTTATTTAATTTTTTTTCAGAGCATTTAGAACGACTCTCCCGACATTCCGACAAATATAGCACCGAGGAACAAACCCTCATTGTACAGTGGTACTTTGAGTCACATGGGTCAAATTCAGAAACCCAGCGGTGTTACCGTCGACATTTTAATACCAGAGATGCCCCAAGTGTAAATGCCATTAAAGGAATAATAAGTGTTTTTCAAAGACATGGGGCAGTATGTGATCTCCACAGACCTGACTAGTCCTGATTTCTTCCTGTGGGTCTATCTTAAAGAAAAGGTGTTTGTGAATAAACCTCAGACATAAACAACTTGAAACATAATATCGAGGATCAAATAAGAGACATAAGCCCCGAAATGCTTTAAATGTTATGTAAAGTGTGTTGGATCAGGCTGTTCAGAGTGAAACCCCAAAATGGTGGACACTTAAAAAACATTACTTTTAAAAATTAGGTCATTTTTTACTTCCTCTAGTTTAAGTAGTGATAAGTTCAAGTGTAAATGAAACAATTATAACCGTAAATATTGCCAAAAATCTCAGAAGGTTCAGTTTATCTACTGCTAAAATGTAACTTGAGAATTATAGGAGCTATTGAAGATTTAAAAGTGTCAGTTTCTTTTGGGCCACCTTGTATGTGTCCTTTATCTGCAGGTTAAGGTTCTGGCAACACAGTTAAATTTACCTTTTTTTAAAATGATAAAATCAGTCTCTGCTGCCATCTTCTCTTTTAATGTTAATTTTATGATGATTATTTATTTATGTTTGTTGTTTTATGATGATTATTTAATTTTGACTTGTTGTATTGTGATTTACAATCTTAGTACGACTGTGCCTATACAAATTAACTTGCCTTACCACTTGTTACCGTTATAATGAAACCTAAAAAATGATTGCACCTGCTTAATATATTTTGAGGTTTATAAATTTACAACACTGTCGCTGAAAATCATATAAAACCATGATACTTCCTGTTTAATATACCTTGTTTCGATGTTTCAGAGCTCCCGGCGACGATAGTGAAACCTCTGAGAGACCGAACAGCTCTGGAGAAGCACCGCGTGATCCTGGAGTGCACCATGTCGTCCCCCCGCTGCACCGCCGTGTGGTTCAAAGGTCACGAGGAGCTGGACCCCTCGGACAGGATGGAGATCAGGACGGACGGATGCACCCACAAACTCATCATCCAGGAGGTGGCGCTGGAGGACGAGGGCACCTACAGCATCCAAGTGGGGGAGCATACGAGCAAAGCTAAGCTCCTGGTGGAAGGTGGGCTGGTTACACTGTAGATACACGTGTTAAAGAATCAAAAAATGAAATGGTGTTGGCAAAAATTCTTCAAAATTAACAAAGAAATATATACTTTTAATTGTTGTTTCTGAAGGTTGTTATAAAGCAAAAACTTCACTGACAAAGATATTATAATCAATCACAAATAAAACAACATTGAATATTAAAGTAAAAGTCACTGACAGTTGAAAAAAATCCATAACTCTTGTTTCTAAATATTTTTTATTTTATTTTCTCAGAGCATTTAGAATGACCCTTCTGACATTAATATGAGCAAATACAACACAGAGGAACGAACCCTCATTGTGCAGTGGTACTTTGAGTCACATGGGTCAAATTCAGAAACCCAGCGGTGTTACTGTCGACATTTTAATACCAGAGATGCCCCAAGTGCAAATGTCATTAAAGGAATAATAAGTGTTTTTCAAAGACAGGGGGCAGTATGTGATCTCCACAGACCTGACTAGTCCTGATTTCTCCCTGTGGGACTATCTTAAAGAAAAGGTGTTTGTGAATAAACCTCAGACAATAAACGACTTAAAACATAATATCGAGGATCAAATAAGAGCCATAAGCCCAGAAATGCTTTAAATGTTATGTAAAGTGTGTTGGATCAGGCTGTTCAGAGTGAAACCCAAAATGGTGGACACTTAAAAAACATTATTTTTAAAAATTAGGTCATTTTTACTTCCCCTAGTTTAAGTAGTGATAAGTTCAAGTGTAATTGAACAATTATAACCGTATATACTGCCAAAAATCTCAGAAGGTTCAGTTTACCTACTGCTAAAATTTGGTGAGTATAACTTAAAAATTATAGGAGCTACTGAAGATTTAAAAGTATCAGTTTCTTCTATTCTCGTGACAATGACATATTTAATTTGAACTGCATGCTGTTCCTGTCCCGTCGTAGGCCAGGCGTTGGTGGTGCTGCAGGAGTTGGAGGACGTGCAGGTGACGGAGCAGCAGACGGCGTGTTTCCAGTGCGAGGTGTCTGTGGACATAAACAAAGCCCCCGTGTGGAGCCTGAACGAGGGCAGCCTCCAGCCGGGCCCCGGGGTCCGTCTGGAGAGCCACAGGACACTGCACAAACTCTACCTGAAAAACCCCACGGTGGACATGAGCGGGACGGTGCGCTTTACTCTGGGCAAGGCCAAGTCCAGCGCCAGGCTCACGGTCACAGAGGAGTAACTGCAGTTTTTACACACTCACATATACAGACTTTCATTTTTCCAGAACTAATTTGTCGAAGAACATAAACTATTGTTCATATGGAGCTCAACAGTGACGGCGGCTGCTCTAGGTTAAATAATGACCACAATACCTATATTTTTATTTAAAGAGGGGGTATTGTACTTCTATGGGGTGTTAACTGCTAATACATAACATATTTACATCACCATCGTTCCTTTTATTGCTATATTCACTCAAAACAATGTATTAACAGAAACAAAAGAGAGCAATAGTAGGGCCATTAAAGGTTGAATAGGGTCGTTAAGGCTGAAACTGGAGACAACAGCTGTTCACAGTTCCAGTGTATTTACCCCGGGTGTCAAACTCGAATTCACATCGGGCTAAAATTAAAAACTGAGACAAATTCACGGGCCAAACTCAATATGTATCGAAAAACTGACTGCACCTGATATGTAATGTTTAACCTTTTCATATGAACTTTGGTTTTGCTTAAACATAAAATCTGGAACAACTCAAGCTTGATATTACAAACTTATGAGAAATTAAATTTAAAATAAGACACATCAGTAGTTTTCATTCTCTGAAATTCACAAAAAATTCGACTTTCAAACTATTAACAGTCCAGCCTTAGAGTACAAAAAGTGCATAGAGAAAACATATATTCAAGCTTAATTTGCTACACTCTGATTTACCGTGTCATTGGTCTCGACTGCGCATCGGCGTACTAGCAAGGCATTCTGGGATTTGTAGTATTAGTGATGCACGCTTTATATACCACATTTGATATGATCTCACTGGCCAAATATAATTAAACGGCGGGACAGATTTGGCCCCCGGGCCTGAGTTTGACATATGTGATTTAGCTTCTCCCTTTAGAAATAAGGCAGTGTCGACCAGCAGTCTGACCAGGACTTAAGAAGCAGTTTGGATGAGCAAAACTCCATCTTTTGCTATACCGCACATCGGGTTCGAATTGGGCCCAGGAAAGATCACTAAAATACTTACATACAGGGATGACATCTAAAACCTCTTCAGGCATGTTTTTGATGAGGAAACAATATTATAACATGGTAGAAAGCTAAAAACACAATAGCATAATACCCCCTCTTTAAAATCTGTTTCTGAAACTTTGTAAATATAAAATTTTTATTGTGTTTTGGACTGAAATCAGCTACATTATTGACAATATCGGTAGTTACGATGTAGCTGGTTCGCCTCTATTGGTCTTTAAACTCTTAATATTTCAATTTCAGGAAAAGTCTATGGGGAAAATGAATGAGGAATTGACTTTCAGAAAAACAGCCAGCTCCAAAGAGGCAAGACTGTTGAGCTCCAGTACAAGTAAGATGTTATATTTTGAGTAGCTATTTGAAAACCAATACAGATCTATCATTTTCTGTAAGTGTAAGTACATACAGGCTACTCATGTGTTGGATTATTTAGTTAACATTAGTATATCTCTGTCCATGGCAGGTTAAAAGAGGGAAAATGTCTTCAACTCTTCAATCTTAGTTCAGTCAACTCATGTATAAACCCCTTTGCTATGAACTTTTGTATTGCCCCATTGTAGAAGTTGACAAATAAAGATTTTCTTTACTTCGTCTCCATAGTAACACTGCTGCGAGTCTGGTGTTAATCTGATTTTGTCAATGCTTAATTTAATTTTATATTAATAGCAGTAGTGAGCCAAATAATGGTAGGCACTGATGCGTCGTATTTTTGAGCATCTTTTATGTTATTTAGAGGAAGAACATTCAGGAAATTCTAAGGCACCTTTGGTTGACATGTGAAAAACAGATGATACCAGGCCCGTCGACAGAAATTTAGGGGCCCGGGGCAATAAACCTCACATGGGTCCCCAAAATAAATTAATAGGAAGAGGGTTCAGTTTTTTTTTCAGTTTTCTGCCCGAAATACTTTTACTTTTGACTCTTTAAGTACATTTTTAAACGTTACCTTTACTTTTTTTCTGTGTGATACTTAAGTAACAAAACCGAGTACTTCTTCCACAACTGCTTAATCCGAAACAAAACAAGTCAAGTTCAATGTAATAAGTTTATTTCTTTAAGACTCACTGTGTACATGATAAACCATATATTTGTACATATATTTGTGCATACTCTTGTATATATCTCCACGCAGACAACAGTAACATAATCTACAGTAGCTCACACAGACATTAGACATAGAAAGTCGACCCTGTTTAACACTGGGCCTGTGACAATACCAGATGCCCTTCCAACACATTTACTGAAACGGGAGCTGAATATGGCACTATCAGAAACACATGTGCTTTCAAATAACAAGGTAATGAACCGAAACTAAAACAGTCATCACGAAAAGGTCCCGTAATATGCATTTTACAGGCTTTTTAAACTACTACTGTACACCTTAGCATTGCACACTGAGGTGTAAAGCAGGTTAAATCAGGCTAATAATAGTAGCTGCTAGTGTCGGAGGGAGTTAGCAGGAAAGTTAAGATGTAAAATGGGGTTTTTCATGTATGTTTATGGAGGGATGTTCAGCAGTTACCATGGTGACACATTAGCCTGATGCATTTTTAGATTAACCTGAAAACTCAAGAAAACACACAACATGGATTTAAACAACACATTTTCAGAAGCCTGTGATCAAATGCTAGCGCTAATGCTAGCTAGCTTGTGGCTGTAATGTTATTTGAGAGGGACTTGTTTAAGAGCACAAATCAGATCACCCGATGTAGCTGAGTCAGTTCTTTAAGATCAGCTTGTGTTAAACCAAAGCACAAATTAAAGTCTAATTTTAAGTCACAGAGCTTCAGACAGGGCAGTGCCTCCAGTTAGCATCAACCCTCCCACAGAATGTTGACGACATCATCGGCAAAGAATCAATTACCGTAGACTGTGACTGTTTAAATAAATGCTGACGAACACTTTCATTTTCACCTGATGATGTCACAAGGTGGGGGCGTTTTGAGATGGACAGACTTGGAAATGCAGGAAAACTCAGACATTGCAAATAAAAAAAATAAAAATAAAAAAATTCCATGTATTTTTTGAATAAGAAACAACATCATAATTCAGTATTTTTTGCATAATACAGGACCTTTAAAAATGTAGAAGCGGCCTCACAGTGCGTTGGTGTGGATATGGCACATTGCTGTATAATTATAATTTATATTTATTTCATGTTTTTTGAATGAAAACCAGGACTGTTTTTTTTTATTATTCACACAGGCAACGTTATAACATGAAAATTGTAGCGATGACTCAAAGTGATAGAATAATCCAAGTAGGCGGTGAAAATGGCTTTTTGGGCTTAAAAATGTCTCTCCCACACAGTCCACATAGAAAGTGCTTTGTTAAGGCGTGGAATGAGCTAAGAGGTAAACGCCAACTACTGCATCGCATCGGACAATATAAATACACGAACATTCAACAGTTTGGACACTTTTTCAACATGTTTTTGTATTTTCTGTAGATTATTTGCATTGTACATTCTCACTGAAAACAGCTAAACTATGAACACATGTGGCATTAGTTTTGCACTCTCTTGGTTTCACTCTTTTCTATGAATGAACCCTGACAAGGCACAGCTGTGAAGTGGAAACCATTTCAGGAGACTTTTTCATGAAGTTCACTGAGGGAAGGCCGAGGGTTTGCAGCGCTGTCGACAAAGCAAAGGGCGACTACTGTGAGAAATCTGAATCAAAAATATAAAACATATTTAGCGTTATTCAACATTTTTTCTTTGCTATATACATTTCCATACATCTCGCTTCATGCATTTGAAGTCTTTATCTTCAATCTAAACCAGGGGTGGGCAAACTTTTTGACACTTGGGCCACAATAGGTTCTAAAATTAGTCAGAGGGGCGGGGCCAGGAACACTCAGCGCTCACTATCCACTTTTCTTTTCTTTGATAAGCTCATTTTTGCAGAGGAGCTGATAAGAGAATAAGAGAGTAATAGAAGGTTGATGTAGCCAAGTCCATAATTTGGTCACATTTGGCGGGCCGGATTAATAAGCCCAACGGGCCGTACGTGGCCCCCGAGCCGTAGTTTGCCCACCCCTGATCTAAACAGTAGTAAACCTAAAATAACAAAGGGAAAAAGGTGAAATAACTCACTATTTTTTAAATTTTATATTCAGATTCCTCCTTCCTCAGTATTCCTCTTTGCTCTGTCGACATTGCTGCAAACACTTGGCCTTTTCACAGTGAACTTCATGATGAAGATGATGAAACAGTGATCAAAGAAAAGGGTGAAGACTGTTTAAAAGTTGAGATATTTTGAGTGTATTTTTTGTTTATTACACTCCACATGTGTCATTCATAGTTTTGATGCCTTCAGTGAGAATCTACAGTATAAATAACCATGGAAATAAAGAAGAAACATCAACAAAAAAGTGTGTCCAAACTTTTGCCGGGTAGAGTACATGTAATACACAATATAATTTCAACAGAAGATGATCAGGACACAACTAAATGACACAGAACATTACAGTCTTTGGTCACAACTCAAAGTGTCCTAATGAGCAGCAGAACATACTGTGAAAAGAAAAGATAGGACTAGATTAATATCGACAGGGTTATTTTAGCAATTGGTGAAGTTGGTACACGGGCCCCAAATCCGGTAGCGGATTGAGGGCCCCTTTCACATAGCACCCACAACTACCATTATAGCGCCCCCTAGAGATAAGACAAATTAGATGGATTGAGTTTGAATTTTAGTAAAAAAAACAAAACCGTGACATTGTGTTGCCTTGTCATAATACAAAGAATAAACCAGTTATGCCGTTAAATCCAATAAATATCAACGTCAAATATACAGAACCAGCCCCTTTGATATAGTTCCAGATGTTTTACTTTTAATAATTATTTTATACTTTTATTTCACTGAGATTGTCCTAAAAACATGTTTTTAAACATGAAAATATTTATATTTTTTTATTAATGTTTATAATCTTCCATTTTTTTTTTTTTTTTTCTGTCAGCAAAAATATTTCATTGTCAAAATCTATGATGAACAAAATTTAACACTGCTTTCTGTAAATGTTTTAGAAACTAAGCTAAAAGATTTAATAAATAGTTACAAGCAAATTATTATTAGTTTTAATTAAAATGTCTTTTTCATTAAATTCAATTCAATATTCTACGTCTCAAATAAAATAAAATAAATTCTGATTTATATACAGTATTTCAATAAAGTTTTTTATATGAATTCATTATTTTCTTTTAAATAATATTTCAATATTGTACATCTTAAATGATCTAAAGTTCAATTCTGATTTACATACAGTACTTTTCCATTCTAAGCACATAATAAATATTCATTTTAATAAATATCAATTCAGTAATACTTTCGTTTTCAAATATATGTGGACTATACTTCTAAATACATCTGCTGCTATTTGAATGATGCTAATGTTAATGATGTTAATGAAGAGCATTGACGAAAAAGGTAGATTCTGGCTAAAAATACATTCCACCATCACAGTCTGAGGGCACAGTTTGAACACTGGTTATGAAAATGATCTGAACGTTCTGTCTTTTTCTCTGGATTGTCTTTCAGCTGTAACACTGTCTATGGCTCAAACATGGGACTCGTCCAGGTCCAGATCCACGGGGGAGAGGGGCAGGGGCAGTCGTCGTGGGGAGCGCCTGGGCGAGGGCGGAGACAACAGCGGGGTGAGCAAGGGGTTCTCCGTGCCCCCCCTCCTCCCCCAGGTGCTGCAGGGTATCGGAGCGGCGGGGGAGCAGGGCGGCCGGCCCGTGTCCTCCTCCCCGGGGCTCTCCCTCAGCCCGTGGGTCCCATGGCGGGCGGGAGGGGAGGCGGGGGGGAGGCGGGCCGGGAGCTGGCGCGGCGCTCAGGATCGGCAGCGGGGGAGGGCAGGGGTGAGGACGTGCGCGCGAGAGAGGGGGGGGCGAGCAGGTGCGCGAGAGGGGGAGGGGCGAGCAGGGTGCGGGACGGCGGGGTGGGCGTGGAGGGCCGGGAGATGGAGGGAGGGGGGGACAGGCTGCTGCGGAGACCCCACTGCTCGCGCTTCTCCTTACTGCTGATGCTGGGAGGGACCTGGGCACATACGCACAATATATACACATTTATGAGTAACTGCAAAAGAAAATTCAATTCTATCACAAGTGGACGCAAGTTTTAAGTGTGAATATGTTTTGCCACTCAACCAAAAGTCTTCTTCAGTTCTGACAGGATACTGGTAAGTCACTGCCTAAAAACTCTGAGGGGAGGAGCTTACCACAATGAAAAAGGATCTCCACAATGACTGTATTGAAACTGTTTTATATTTTGTTCATCCAGCCTGCTAGAGGGCGCTAGTCGCAAATGTAGTCAGAAGGCTGCCAGAAGTTTGCAGAATGTCAACCAGCCCATGTTGTGTTTTATCTGTTAAATTCTGAAACCATCCACTCATTTCCAGTCCTTTGAGTGGCAATATGAGTAAGTTTTTATGTGTAATATTAATGTTGGCAGCTATATTTATGACAATTTAGGCAAGTTTGTTATATTTTATAGACGTGAATTTCAGATAGGATAATGGTGCCTGTTTGAGTTGTCTAGCTAGCACTAACTCTTTATATTTGCATAGTTTAATTTTAATGGACACTTTTATTTACTGGTTACTAAATACTTAATTTTGTATCATTGCAGTTTCACACTTTTTTGCATTAAATCCGTCCAAACACTTGCCAGTTCCTTTAAGGAAACTTTCTGACACACGGGCCACAATGGGTTCTAAAATTTGAGGGGCCGGGTCAGGATATATATATGTAAATATTACATTACAGATTTGGCCTGTAACGTGTAGCAAAGCATGAATATGCAAGACTCATTGTCCAAATTGTTTTCCAAATTTATTCTTTTAAAAACTCACCTTCAGAGAAAGACTTGCTAGCTTTTACTAATTTGAATGCCAGCAAAAAACTATTTGATATTATGTAATGAACAAAAGTTTCCTAAGTTCATATTTGTGGATGTTAAAGTTTCTGCTATATTTATTTAATGTGAATAAATCTTGTGAAGTAGATGCCTTAATCATATTGTAACATTTTGAAAGACAGACAAATTAACCATAGATTTCTAAACTGTCCTCCAGCTCAGTTTTAAGGTAATGGCAGTTTAAAATCTTGTGAATCCAACCTATTTGTTAATTTCTATGGCAACAGTAACATTTTTTCCGTGCTCTGTGACTCATGAGTGACCTGTACCTGTGCCGTGGTAGGTCGGTGTAGGTCAGCAGTGATTGTGGACATTGAGGTGGGGACCTCTAGAGTGGGGGACTTGACCGAAGCTGGACTGGACCTGCGCACCTCAGCCGGGGGGTCCGCTGCGCCGGGAGGCCCTCCTGGTCCCTGGGTCTCTGTGAAGGTGACGGATCTCTTTTGGTCTTTTTGTTCTCCGTGCGCTGTGGGGGAACATACCCATGCACATATGTTCAAAAAAAAAAAATAGGAGGGAAAAGGCTAGCAGCACCATCATGGAGGCTAGAGGCAGGGAGGGATGGGAGGGTGGGGCGGGGGAGCAGGGAGTCAGAGGGAGGAGCAAGACAGACATGCAGAGCTTCCTATGGGTCAGGTCGGGGTGCAGAGGGCGGGGTTAAGCTGGACTCTCACCTTCATAGTCCAATAAAGTCTCTTTATATTGAAACAGAGCAGGAGACAGAACAGAGTGAGAAGTCAGTGTGGTGCTCACATCGGTACAAAGATAGGAGTGTGAATGGGGAGATGTCACAAAAACACTCCAACATTCAGCTTTGGTAAGTGCAGTGTATGTGTGAGTGTGGTGTTACCCAGAGGTTTGTTCTTGGGCTGAATGCTCCGGCGCGTCGTTGAGAGTCGAGCTCCTGACCGTCCACGGGGCTCAGTCTTTGGAATGGACAGCAGAGGGCGACGTAACTACAACAATCACATTACAAACTTCTCAGGACTACGCAAAAATCACCAAATGCATATCACAACTGAATAAAGGCTTTTGGAGGATATTGGTAATACAGTAATCTGTAATATGTATTAACATGTAATAACAGTCTGTAATAAGATGCGAGACATGTAATAAGATGTGGGAAATGTAATAACATGCGAGACATGTAATCTGTAATATGTAATAACATGATAATAACATTGCAGTAACATGTGTAACAGTCTAATAAGATGCGAGAAATGTAATGACATGCGAGACGTAATCGGTAATAACATGGTAATAGTCAAGACAATAAGATGCGGGAAATGTAATGGTAATAGCATGGTAATAGCATGGTAATAGCAAGGTGATAACATGGTAATAACATGGTAATAACATGTGTAACAGTCTGTAATAAGATGCGAGACGTAATAAGATGCGGGAAATATAAACATGCGAGAAATGTAATAACATGCGAGACATGTAATCTGTAGTATGTATTAATAGGTAATAACATGGTAATAACATGGTAATTAACATGCGAGATATGTAGTAAAATGCGAGACATGTAATCTGTAATATGTATTAATAGGTAATAACATGGTAATAACATGGTAATAACATAGTAATAACATAGTAATAACATAGTAATAACATGTGTAACAGTCTGTAATAAGATGCGAGACGTAATAAGATGCGGGAAATATAAACATGCGAGAAATGTAATCTGTAGTATGTATTAATAGGTAATAACATGGTAATAACATGGTAATTAACATGCGAGATATGTAGTAAAATGCGAGAAATGTAATATGCGAGACATGTAATCTGTAATTGGTAATAACATGGTAATAACATGGTAATAACATGGTAATAACATGTGTAACAGTCTGTAATAAGATGCGAGACGTAATAAGATGCGGGAAATATAAACATGCGAGAAATGTAATAACATGCGAGAAATGTAATAACATGCGAGACATGTAATCTGTAATATGTATTAATAGGTAATAACATGGTAATTAACATGCGAGATATGTAATAAAATGCGAGAAATGTAATATGCGAGACATGTAATCTGTAATTGGTAATAACATGGTAATAACATAGTAATAACATAGTAATAACATAGTAATAACATAGTAATAACATAGTAATAACATGTGTAACAGTCTGTAATAAGATGCGAGACGTACTAAGATGCGGGAAATATAAACATGCGAGAAATGTAATAACATGCGAGACATGTAATCTGTAATATGTAATAATAGGTGATAACATGGTAATAACATGATAATAACATGGTAATTAACATGCGAGATATGTAATAAAATGCGAGAAATGTAATATGCGAGACATGTAATCTGTAATTGGTAATAACATGGTAATAACATAGTAATAACATGGTAATAACATGTGTAACAGTCTGTAATAAGATGCAGGAAATATAATAACATGTGAGACATGTAATCTGTAATTTGTAATAACATAGTAATAACATGTGTAACAGTCTGTAATAAGATGCGAGACGTAATAAGATGTGGGAAATGTAATACGTGAGATGTAATCTATTAATATGTAATAACATGGCAATAACATGGAAATAACATGTGTAACTGTAAAAAGATGCGAGAAATGTAATAACATGTCAGACATGTAATAAGATGCGAGTCATGTAATAATATGCAAGACATGTAATAGCATATGGGACATGTCATGAGATGCGAGGCGTGTGTAACAGTCAGTAAAAATGTGAAAGACATGCGTCATAGCATGTAATAACATGTAAAAGACTGATTAACAGCATGTAATTATATGTAACCTAAAACCCAATCACAACATCACTTTGAATTACTTTGTGTATAAATTGTGCTCTACAATGTTTGTATGTTGAGGACTGCAGATGGAAAATAGCTTTGTGCTAAATCTGGTGTAGCCATCTTTTTAATGTAACTGCACATTGTCCTTCAAATAAATAAACTAAACTAAACAAATATAGCTACATAATGAGGCAAGTTTATTTATTACAGGTTGTATAGACTGCTTTGCTTTGTACTTAATGAAGCTGGAACATGTATTAAGAGTGGAGCAAAATTAAGTAATAAAAAATACAGCGTAACCAGGAACACTAATCAAAACAAAACAATTTTTTAAAAGTCTAGACTGACCTGTCTGAGTCCTCTCTTTCTCCCCAGCGGAGGTTGGATGAGCAGGTTTTGTTGGCCTGGTTCACTCTGCACACTGGCCACCCTGAGCAGGAGACCACACAGAAGTCCATGAGATGATCCACACATCCACGTTCTACTCTACTGTCCACGGACTCCACAGCACGGCCACTAATGACAGCAGGACAGCTTCTACCACTCTACACAGTAACACAACGGGATACCAGGTCCTGGGGTAGCAACGCACACTGGAAACAACTGTGTGTGTTAACTTTCTTATCATTATAACTTTTTATTAATTAAACATGTTACTGATGATTGGCTTCAGTTTGATTTTATTTCCCGTGGTTGCTACACTAAGATCCTTTCTACCCGTACAGATTGGTCTCCAAAATCGGACGCCCAATTTGATCAGCGAGAAGCCTGATAGACACAAGAACAGTATGAAACACCGTGATGGAAGAGCATCGAGACCCACATAGAAACAACATGTACAAACAGTAGTGGCTTATGTCCATGCTCGGACAAATTATTCAGTTGACGACACAAATGTGAATTTTGATGCAAATAATCTCTTTTTAAGAAATAAGTGCAAGCCATACGGAATACAGATGGAGGGGATTTTGAAGGATGACTTTACAATAAATTGATAAAAAAGTACTCTTCCATTGACCTTTCTGTTTACGTACCTACCTACAATAAAATGTGTTTAAAAAAACACACAAAAGTTTTACATTGAAAACATTTCAAGCTGCTTGCACGTTTTGAAAAAAAAAAAAAAAAAGATTATTGATACCAAACTTCACAATTGTATCATCAGCTAATAAACACATTTGCACTACTTTGTTACACCAACAGTATAAGAGCAGGTACAGAGGTGGCAGTGCTGTAGCCCGGGCCTGGAGGGGCCCTGGGCATGTTTGAGAGAGGAGTGGGGGGCCCATAGGACAGGACAGGGGACAGACCCACACGTCAGAGAGGAGAGAGGGGTGAGGAGCAGACACACACACACACGTCAGAGAGGAGAGAGGGGTGAGGAGCAGACACACACACACACGTCAGAGAGGAGAGAGAGGGGTGAGGAGCAGACACACACACGTCAGAGAGGAGAGAGGGGTGAGGAGCAGACACACACACACACGTCAGAGAGGAGAGAGGGGTGAGGAGCAGACACACACACACACGTCAGAGAGGGGGCCCGACAGGAAAGGGGACAGACCCACAGAGACAGAAATTGAGAGAAGGACAGATCCACACACACAGTTATGTCAGAGGTGGAGAGGGCTGGAGACTGGGGGTGGATTTGGTGAGCCAGCCTCCTCGATGGTGATGCCCCCCCCAGCACCAGCAGGACACACTGTACACAGCGCACACACTGTACCTAGAGAGGTTACTGTCCTGTAGGAGGGCCTGGGACTCATCTAGCACATTGGGTTCACTGTGGAGAGGGGCGCAGGGGAGGGGGGAGGAGGAGGGGAAAGACTGGAGTTTAGGGAGGAGTCCACATCCACAATGTGCCCACCTCTAGAGGATAAGATTAGAACTTGACATTGCTGCCCCTTTTACAGTTGAATAAAACTAAAAAAAAAAAAAAAATAGCAAAAACAATGTGCTTAACAATTGCAATCTACAATTATGGCTACTTACATTATTTTAAACATACCTGGAGTTGTGTTTCTTTCACATATTTGAGTAAGCCTCGATATTTACTCCAATTTACTCCATCTCAATACAAAACACTTCCACCCACTGATGTCACTAGGTGGTAATGCAGAAACACTTTGTGTGCTCAGGACTGAATGACACGATTTATATGAATATGCATTATTTCAGTTTGCTAACAGTAACTTTTTAGGTGAGACAGTTCCCTGAACTAAAGAGTTATCATTTCACTTCAGAACAAGTTCAATTAAATGATGTAACTTCTAGATAGGAACATACAAAAACATGTAGATGGTACATTCTACCTTTGAGAACATTGAAAATGATGCCAAACCAAAACAGTGAGGCAGCAGTGGCTCAGTGGTCGGTCAGTAGTGCATGCTGTTGTTCATTCACTTTGCCTATATGCTTGTCAGTGTGCCCCACGGCAGCTGTAGCTATAGATTTAACCCTGAGTGTGACTGAGAAGTGGATAAAAGAAAACAATTGTAAAGAGATTTGGAGAGTGTGTAAAGGGAGTTGTAGTCTAACTTTGCTCTGTTTAGAGCAGTTACCTGTGGCTGGGCATTATGGTGCTGCGATGGGCTTCAGCCTGAGAGGAGGCGGAGCCTGTGGCGTGGCTGGAGAAGCGGCGCTGGGACATGGTCCTGGGGAGGAAGGCCTCGTGTTCACTCACCACACTGGGGATGCTCATGGAGTCGTCTGCACAGCAGAAACACACCTTTAGAACCTGTAATAAAATATTCAAGACAGTATAAATAGCGCCGTACTCTCTTCATCATCTTCGTCGGTGCGGCTGAGTGTGTCCTGGGATGGTTGTCTAGAGGGCTGGCTGTCCTGCTCCCACACTGTCCCTGTGCCCGTGTTGGAGCGCGACATGGTGGCCAGGCTCAAGCGGTACGCTGAGGTGGAGGTGCCCACTGTGCTGATGGAGGTCTTCCCCTGGTACGCTGCATGACAACACAATCAAGTAGAATTATAGAAATGGAAATAAAAAATAAATATTAAGCACAACTAGAATTATGATTATAATTTTAAAAAAAGTAATAGAAAAAACAGTGACAAGTAGTGAGGTAAAAGTCTAACCAGATCCACTGTGCACTGCCTCTTTCAGGATCTTGAGTTCGTTGTTGAACTCGGCGAACGAACAGCGAGCTCTTGCAGAGGGGGCGGGGGATGAAACGCCGCTCCAGCTGGTCGGCGATGTGATGGCGCGCCGTGATCTCCTCCTGGGAGTCAGCCGGCTGGGTCAACAACTAGGAAACAGAAAAAAGATCAATACAAGTTCTGGCAAAATGTCGTACTACTCAGTGGGTGGAGAAGCCATTGTGTATGTATAAATTGAGTGTGGTTGCTGGTGTGGTCTCACTTTGACTCAGCTGTTTTTATAATACAGGACAAAGCAGATACGACTTTATTACATGAAAAAACACGTTTTCCTTTCAGAAAATGCGACTGTGTGACTGCTCACCTTGCACTGTATAAAGGGTCTGAGCAGGACGAAGATGGGGATGCGCGTGCGGACGATGAAGTCGATGAAGTCCCAGAAGGCCAGACCGCCCACTTTCCTCAGGGCCATCTCTTTGACCTGCAGACTCAGGCGGTACCACTGGTTACCCAAGGAGCGCTCGAAGCACACTAGCACCACCTTCAGGGCTACAGGAGAATGCAACAATTACACCACGACTTTAACTACTTGTATGATCAGATGACGTCAAACTCGGCAAGTCAATACTGTTTTATCTGCTGTTTTATTTCTATGTCTAAAGTTTCCTCCCTGTACTGATGCCGCAGCTGATAAGACACTGGACTTGAGTTCTGAGGACCGCGATTTGAATCCTGCTTGTCACTTACACTTGAATCTTGCAAGTTTTATTACCCAGCATGCCGTGTTTTTCACAGCTGGCGCCAGTTAAACTTGATTCATATGCAGTGTGCACAGAAACTGGGAGCAAGGAGGCTTAAGTGACTTGCCAAAGGACACAACAACAGTATTCATCCAACAAACAATGAACTACTGTCTTCCATGTGTTATATTAGTTTTTTTGTGTTTTTTTTTACTTACTTATTTTACTTTTACTTGATTTTTATTTATTTATTATATGTATATTATATCCATGACATATTAGACTAATTGTAAAATGTCAAAATTAGACTGTGTATCTTGGATTTTTTTAATACTGGTCAGAGAATCTAACTCTACAGATGCTATTTTTGCACTTTTCCGTTACAACACATACCATGAGAGAGCTGCAGTTGGTCATAGTAACATAAATATAAATATTCCCTTATGTTTTGATTGTTTACTGACCCAGATAGGCGGCCTGGCTGGTGGACTCGGCGAGCCCCTCTCTCCTCAGGTCCTTGCCCGTGTCTCCTGGGGTGGAGCAGTGAGCTGGGGAGGCATCCAACATGAAGTTCTTGGTGCGAGACGTGGAGATGATCCGAGGAGGTAGAAGAATATTAATGACTGTCTGAAGCAGCAGGAAGATCTCAGGAGGCTCAAGATGTGGGCTGTCTGGAATACAAAACACACACACACCGTGATACGAGCTCCCACACAGTCCTATTCTAGGTCAGCGCAGATCAACGTGCGTCTTGAAGCAGAGTTCCTCTTTGTGTAGGGATTGGCAGCATATCAGTTCCTGCAGAGGTTTCAGCTGATACTGATTTTCCGAGATTGGTATCAGCCGATATTCATATTTGATACTGATATTTTTGGCACAACCCCATCATCTATGTGCCCTTTTTTTAACAGATTAATGAGTCAAAATGGAAAAAGAAGAGCATTATATGGCAATATGTTACACAAACCTGTAACAAATTATTTTATATCCCAGTAAAATACATGTGGTTATTTTTACAAAAGTCAGAAGTTAATTGTTGAACATTATTTTAACTTTTCTCTACTAACTTTACTAAATGATAAATTTGTGGGCCACACTATGGATTTTAACAAGTAAATATATCGGTATCGGCAAATATTGGTTATCGGCCATCAGTGTGATCGGTATTGGCTCCTAAAAATCCATTTCTCCTCATATGAGTAAGATCAGTGCACATGACAGGGCTCATACACTAAACCAGGGGTGTCCAAACTATGGCCCAAGGTCTAAATGCGGCCCACAGACCAGTTTTTATTGGCCCTCAGGCCTCCTGCTGAATTGGCCCAATTGATCATAAGCAGAACTTTTAACAGCAAATTAAACTATTTCTACCACTATATCCTCAAACATTAGAATGCAGTGTGATACAGACCTAAAATGAATGTGTTTCAAGTTTTATTAATCCACAGCGGCTCTGTCAAAGCTGTGTATAAAGCACCACACTGTATTGCTCACCGGTCTGTGGCCCTCTGCTTTGAATATGTTTTGAGATGTGACCCTTGATAAAAAAAGGTTTGGGCACCTCTGCAGTAAAGTCATGCTTATGCTTAGCTTTGGCCCACTTCTCTAACTGCTAAAGAACCGCGCCTCGCCTGGGCACAGATAATTTAGCTCATACTGGACAAATGCTTGGGCACCATTCCACAGAGACAGAGTGAGCGTGTCCTTGGTGTAACGGGTAGTCTAAGAAACACTTTAAAAATGTGAAAAACAGAATTTGTCCATTTTGCAGCGATCACCTTATGCATTCTGAGCATCCTAATTATTCACTGTGATGAGTTAAGTATGAGCACTTTTCACAACAACAGCTAGAATGCTAACACTTGTTCTCGAATAATAATATGCTTTATAATTAGATGCAGCTGTGGTTTATAAGAGCTGCTCACACGTCTGCGCTGGATCAAATCTGCGTGTGTATCTGTATATTTTTATGTCTTTTGTGTGAAGCACTTTCAGCAGCTTAAGTTGTATTAAATGTGCTAAAGAAATACAAATCTGAATTCTGAATCATCATATTTGTGTTCACCTTTGCTTCCAGAGCCCACAGTTAACACAAAGGGAATGAGCAGATTGAGCAGCATGCCCTCCCGCCGCTCTTGATTGGTGAAAGGAGAGATCACATGACTGAGGGGGAAGTCATCTTTTAAAGCCTGGAAAGGAAAACAAAAAATGAAGTTGCGTTTGGCATTAAAGTTACTTAAAGCTGTTGGAAACTTAAGCAAAAGAAAACAAGAGCAGACAGCAGGCAAAAAGAACAATTACGCCATTTTGTTTTTGAGGCTTGAGTGCTCAGAAAATTAGTTTTCACCAAAACGCAGCCCACTTCCCTGTGCTAGTTTAGTTTATATGTGTTTCTGGTTTTCATGATTGGGTCAAGACTCAAGAATAAATTCCAAACATGTCCAGTATTTTTGATTATTTGAGGAGCCTTGGACCCTATAATTCTACTATTTTTCCAAGTTAAAACACTCATTAAGTAACTTTTCTGAGGAGATGTTATGTAGCTGTATATATTTTATTGCAAGAAAATAGTTCTATGTGACCTGAAAAACTAAAAATGTAAAGTAATAATATTATCAACAAAAAGTAAAAGAAACTCCAAACCCAGTCTAATAAAATGTTGACAGAGACTGACCTGTATTTGCAGAGCCACCAAGCGCACCACCGCAGTGCTGAAGGGCAGAGGGGGGGACAGGTAGGGGCTGAGGTGGAGCAGAGGGAGGCCGTCCGCTACACTGGAGGGCCCCACCACACCCATCACCTAGCAACACACACAGGCTTAGCAGAGTGATGGCCATGTACACTTTACCATTATTAGTTCACATTTTACATCTTAAAATAATCTATAAAGAAAAGAAGCAGAAAAAGTAGTTCAGCAGCCGATAAGGGCATTCATCTTGACTGATAATGTGCTCTTTTCTGCTTCATTCATTTCTATTTAGATTTTATTATTTTGACAGTTTTAGTCAATAAAAAAAAATATAAAGGAACTTTATGTAAGATTTTGATTTTAAATTCCATTAACTTGACCTATCTGTGTTACCAGATTTACTCTTAACCCTGGAGAACCCACGGGGTACCCAAAATGAACAAACAAACAAAAGAAAGTCAAATTTCAATTAAAAAAATTCAAAAAGCCCAGAGTGCCACTTCTGGCCCCTGCACAGAGACACCTAGTGGATGAATATTGAACTAAAATGAGCCAGAGTGGTAGTGACAAGATGGCTGACTCTGGTAACACGGGTTCAGCTATGATTTCAGACCAAATTACTTTTTAGTCAGCAAAAATATAAAATTGACAAAAACTATGATAAAAATATGCAGTTGACAAAATTAAATCTGCTTATGACATTGTGAAAAGAAGCACAAATCATTCAAACGTCCATAACCCGACAGTGACCTAGGACTATCACCTAATGACATCACAAGTTGGCCCAGAGCATACTGCAGTGTGTATGTGACCTCACCAGATTGACGCAGACGTTGATGAGCGAGCGGAGGTGAGGGAGGAAGGAGATGATTGGCTGTCGCTGCAGCGTAAGGCAGATCCCTTCTATCAGGTTACTGGCCGCCTCCCACTCCACCTGTCTCCTACGGCAACCGTGTACAGCACAGCACATGCAGTCACCATTACAGCAAATATGTGACCACGCCCACTCTGAGACAGTACCACTGATTTAAAAGGTTAGCATAAAGAATTCAACACAGACAGATCGTTATACCACATTTTGAATAAGACAAAGGAGTAGAACCATATAAAAATGAACACAACATTTAAAAACATCAAAAGCTCACAGACACGTAAACTGCAGATGGAACACTTTGACCTTTGACCTTTGACCCTTTGTAACCAGTGGGGACCAACCTTATTTGGATGTGTGATTACTAATTAGTTGATTTTTGTATACTGATATGATGTTTTGAGCAGTTCTGACTAGTTTATATTTATTTATATGATAATAACTATTTCACTTGTTTAATAAAATTCATTCGTTTGCATGAAATAAAAAGCAAAGAAAAAAATATAGACAAAAAACATAATTTAACTTGTATCCCTTGTTATTATTGGATATTATATTTTACAGTCGTCGTAGGGGCTGGTCAGACTGGGCCCTTGAGTAAACCTGACCTCTCGGTGATGATATCTGATGATATTCTACACATTAACCCTAGGGCTGCACAATACAGGCTAAAATACAGATACTGCAAAATTGGCTAACTCAGTTATAGCTCATTGGCTAATCCACCTGTCAATCATTCCCATCTGAACTCGGGGAGATTCACCGGCGGCTCACCAAACTCACATCTTCATACAGTATTGAAGAAGTGTGTATTCTGGGTCCCAGGTCAATACATTTCACACTAAGATTATGTGTAGAGTGACCAGAGGAGTGGATGTAGCATTGTGCTGGACCAGTTTACGAGCTGCATGTTGCAACTATTTATTTGGGGAAAGAACAAAAGTAATCTGAGCAGATTGGTGTGGTACAATAATAAAACATTTTTTCTATACTTTGCAGATAAGTTGTAGCGCTATTATCTGTCCTATTATGAAGAATATTTACATGTTGAATAAATACTCACAAAAAGTTAATTTACTACCAGTCAAAAGTTTGGACACACTTTTTCATTGATGTTCTTCATTTCAGCTGTTTACACTGTTCAGATTCTCTCTGCAGCATCTAGACCAGACATGGGCAAACTACGGCCCGGGGGCCACACACGGCCCTTTGGTCTTATTAATCCGACCCGCCAAACGTGAACAAATTATATTAAAATAGGTTGGGTAAACCTTGTTCAAAGTTTTTCTGCTATTTTTATTTAACTGAAATTGAATAAATTAATTATTAATTTAATTCATGCATTTGGAAAACAATTTGTACAATGAGTCTTGCATATTAATGCTTTGTTAGATGTTACATCTCTAATGCCCACCCCGATCTACACTATGAATGACACATGTGGAATGTAGAAAACAAAAATTTAAATCAAAACTAAAACTTGTTTCAGATTTTAGATATTTATAAATAGCGCAGTGGTTCTTAACCTGGGTTCGATCGAACCCTAGGGGTTCGGTGAGTCAGTTTCAGGGGTTCGGCGGAGCACCGACTCATGCGATTTGCGAATTGCGAGCGTCTCCAGGTGCCGGCCGTGTCCCAATTCAACAAATGCACCATTCGATGTGCCTATCGAAGTACCCGCCCAACTTAAATGCGCCGTTCGAACGGTGTATTTAGGGGCACTTTGGTGAATTGAGACGCGGCATGACACACGGCATGAGACACAGCCAGAGTGATGCCCCGGCATTGACTGGGAGGATCCCGGCGACAACTGCGCTCTGATTGGTCGTCTTCGAGTGCGACGTAAGCACGTTACCGTAATGACAGTAACATATTTAAAGAGCCCGATGCCACTGCTTTGAGATACCGTTTGAATTTACATGAAGCATAATTGGTGGCGGAGTTTCGGTGATTGAAAGTCCGCAACCGCAAATCTATCAGCGGTGATAGCATCCGATGCTAAAGGGTTATTATTTTAATCCATACTAACTATGTCGAGCAAAAAAAGAAAGTGGTCAGATGAATATGTACAACATGGATTCACATATATAATGGAAGGTGTTGTGAGTCAGCGTCCTGTCTGCATGATTTGAAATGCCAAGTTAAGGAAATTTTAGTCTGGTACCGGCAAAATTAAAGGAACACTTCCATAACCTGCATGGAGATGGGGAATACAAGAACACAACGCTTGCTGAATTCAAGGTGAAGAGAGCCAAATTCGATGAAAAGGCTACTCTGTGAAAAGGTAAGTATGTAATTTATTGTGAGTTCATGCACTGTATTGGTTTTGCTCTTTGAACACAGTGATGTTAATGCACGGTTCATTTTGTGACCAGTAAAACTCTCCTATATCTTGAATTTGAAAAAAAATAAAAAATTTCAATAAAGAGGGGTTCGGTGAAGGTGCATATGAAACCGGTGGGGTTCGGTACCTCCAAAAAGGTTAAGAACCACTGAAATAGCCTGAACCTTTGGCTTTGGTCTCTGTCCTGCACTCGTGGCATTCCACTAATGAACCCTGTCATGGCAGAGCTGTGAAGTGAAAACCATTTCAGGAAGCTTCATTATGAAGCTCACAGAGAAGACCAAGTGTTTGCAGCTCTGTCAACAGAGCAAAGGACGGCCACAAACCACTCCACATGTAAAAAAAAAAGTGGTACCACATACAGGATATTTGGGTTAAATGGCTGTTATCTAGAGAGATAATATTTCTCCAAGTGCCCATATCAGCCAATAACACTGGCCATCCGATATGTCAGTTGGGTCCTACTAAAAATCGAATATTGCATCTTTTAAAAATATTGTGCAGCCCTACCCTCCACGTCCACAACACCGCAGCACTTACAGTCCACAGCACTTACGTCACACCAGCGACACCAGGACAGTGCCAAGCCTCTAACGTCTCTATGTGCACACAGCACGGCACAGCACGCCACAGTGCCACCACAACACAGAAGCGAAGAGGTACCTGGTGCACAGAGCCTGTGGGCGCGCGCACCTGAGCGTGGGCATCTTGTGGATTTTGTTGAACATGCGGTCCAGCCTCTTGAGGATGAGGATGAGGGCGGGACGCACGGCCTCAGACGACCAGTCCGTGATGGGCAGCATCTCCATGATGTAGCGGCGCAGACCCCGGCTCTCCATGGTCAGGGTGTCATAGGGGGCCAGCTTCAGCAGGGCGTGGGCGATCTCTGCCAGTCTGCACATAGTAGTGATCATTTTTATTTTAGCATGTGTCCTTTGAGGCAGACTTTAATGCCCACAAAGAAAGGCCCAGCCCAGGAATCAAGGATTTGAAATAGTAGTTAACAGACAATAGTAATAGTAGCTTCAGCACAGTAAGTTCTATGTCATTCAATTTCAAATACTGAATTCAAAAGTACTTTCACGTTACTTGTAACAAATAAGCTTCTTTTACTCAACGCCACTAATGTTATGATGCCCAGTGTCGAGAAAAAACAAACAAAAAATTTTATTTAAAGAATATGTAATACAGTTGTCCCTCACTATATCGCGGTTCATCTTTCAGGATCTCGCTGTTTCGCAAATTTTTTTAGTGCAATTTCGCATGCTTTTTTTACAGTGTATAAACATGCGTTGTGTTCTGTGTCCTGATTGGCTGAGGGACTATAGACCTTTGTCCATCAGTCTCCTCTGTGTCTCCTGTACAGTACAGAATGTGTTCAGACAAATTTACATAAATGTTGGATCACAGTGTGACTCTTAAGTGCTGTATGTTTGTAGGTTTTCTCCCCGACAAAACCCACAATGTTGATGAAACATTCTGCACTGGCAAATTTCAGAAACGCTTTGGACTTCGGACTCTGAGCAGAGGCACGAGAACAACACATTTAAAGAGATCATCAAGGAAGAGGGATATAATATATGAAGGTTTGAACTTTGAGAGAGTTTAAAAAAACTTCAGTAGTAAAGCTTCATCATGAAATATAATGTAAATCCATAAACAGGACAAAAGTTGTAAGAGTGAATATATTTAGTCACATATCCAGAAAGCTTCTTCAGGTCTGACAGGGTTCTGGTAAGTTCTTTGCATGCACCAGGCTGTACCAGAGTGAAAGGACGTGTATGTTCCGGTGGTATTACTTTGTGGTTTGCGCATGATTGAAAATGTTGCACAATTAGATGCCGAGCTGCTTTTACAATGTCCGCAGAGATTCGGATGCAGTTAATGAATTTCACTTATTACATTTATTATACTGTGTTTAGTTTCATTCACACATTTATGAATAGTTCTGTATATCTGGTTCTAATTTTTCTGCACCAATGGGTTTTTAGAAGGGGAAGGACAGGAAACAGGCACGCAATGTCAAAATATCAAAATAAACTAAGTACTCTAAAAACGCAGGGTAGATATGTTTAATGCCATACTGCGGAACATTTTACGGTTTTACTTAGACTTACAACGAGAAACGAAAAATTTGACTTTGATTTTAAAAAACTAGCTTTAGTCTTAATACCAGAAAAGAAGGTGTAACTAAGTACAGTTGCTCACAGTTTGTATTCAGAATGTGTATTTCTGCTACATATTAGCTACTTCCCAAAACTGATGATGATGACGATAACGATGATGATGAGGCGTTTAAAAGACAGACCCACCTCATGTGTGACTTGATGTCGAGCAGCTCCAGCGCGGTGACCCTGGGCTCTCCGGCCACGTTCTGCAGGATCTTGAGTCTGGGGCCGCAGTGTTTGTAGAACTCGGTGCAGATGTTCAGGAGAGCGACTCTCGAGGACGCCTGAACTCCTCTCGGGCGATCCGCTCGTCCAGCTCCTCTCGGGCATGCCCTGGCCCTCCTCCAGCAGGTGCAGGTTGTCCCTGAGAAACAAATACACTGTCAGTCAAAAGTTTGGGCGTACTTTTTCCACTTTTGGTTCTTCTTTATCTCCAGAATTATTTACAATGTAGGTTCTCAGTGAAGACTCAAACTATGAGCGATACATATTCACCTTTATCCAGACGTTGCTGTGGGCGGCGCCATCGTCATTTGGGTTGTATTATTTTGTAGGAAGCAAATAAGTTCTATACAGACTACAGAGTCATTCTAAAGCCTCCCAGAGAATCGGTGCAGTGTTGACTTGTTGTTGCACATAAACAATGAACATTTGACAAATCAGCCTACTTTATATAATATTTTAGCACCAAAATTCTCCATTGAAAGGAGCGGGATTCCCAAATAACCGGAAGTACTACCACATAGAAAGCGTGGTTTGGTCACATTTACGAAAAAAAGTGGGTGGCGTGGAATAAGGTCAATAGAATGAATTAAACAAAAAATAAACTCCAAACTTGTTTTAGATTTTAACGCTATTTCTCTCCTTTTGCAGATTCAAAATTGGGCGACATTAGCTCAGTTGGAAGAGTTTTTATCCACTGATCTGAAGGTTCAAATCCTGCTCTGGACATAAACATCATGGTTGTCGGTGTGATTCCAGCTCCCACAAATGATGAATACTGCTGTTGTGTCCTTGGGCAAGACACTTAACGCAGCTCACCTCCTATCTGTGTGCACTGGTGTATGAACGTGTGTGTAAATGCGATTTGAGTGCCTTGAAGGTGGAAAAGAGCTATATAAAAACCTTTAATATTAAGTGAAGTCATTTTAACTAGTGCAGATATTTCTTTTTGAAGTGCAGGTATATTTTGTACGATCCTCACCTGGTATTGACTCCTCCCGACATGGCGTGGTTGGCTGTTGTTCCTCCCTTGTGCCCCTGATCACAGCGGGACATTTGGGGGGCGGTCATAGGCCTAGTAGGATGAACACAATAACGCATTTATCATTCTGTGAAACCTGATAGTGTTAGCGTAGTGTTTGTCTGTCCTGACCTCGTGAGACTCTCTGAGCTGTAGAGCAGGGCCTGCAGGGACGTGGCCAGGGCGGCTATGGCTGCGATCTCGTCTCTGGCGGCGGAAGCGGACTCCATGGTCACTGTGTTACTCTTTAACTTCTGGAGGAAACAAGGGACCAGGGCCTCCAGCACCATCAGCATCTGCAGACTGAACAGGAAACATGCACAGAGGTTACATCAGCAAGTTACTCATGCAAAACTCAAACTATTTTAAAATACTTCTGATAAGAGAAAAAAAAACATATGTGATGATTTTAAACCACTCATATTATGTTATTCACACATGTTTAACACACAAACCCTCCATATTTATGCTGAGTTCTTTAATCAAACAGAAAATACACTGTTCTACCTTGTGATGTCATCATGTGTGATAATACAGGAAGTGCTCCATGGTGTTTTTACACTCCATGCACCTTCACTAGAAACATTTGGGATCATTTCAGTCCTGGAATCCTCGAAAAAGTAGCTGTTAACTTGAAAACTACCACTTCATGACATCACAAGGTGGGACAGAGCCTTTTGAGCTTTGGAGATGTTACAGACTAATAATAAAGAAATGCGCAAACATGTGGGAATGAACCAAAAAAAGAACTCCAGGTGTGTTTTTGAGGAGGTAATAACATTGTAACATGGCTTAAAGCTCATAAGAGTCCATTTTGTGCAATATATGACCTTTAAGCTAAAAGAAAGTCCTCTATAAAATACTATTATCTTTCATAGACTGGAAGTATCATACAGAGGTCTGATTTTTTACAAATTGGTTTTAGTTGTAGGATCTGGCAACCCAAAGTGAGGAGCTCATTCTGATTGGATAATGGGCTTAAGAACCAAAACCCCAAATTTAAACGTAATTCTTATATTATGTGACAGATGTTTTATTTATTTAATGTTAATAAATAATTTTACTTCTAATATAGAAACACAGATATTGATTAGGTAATATTTATGTAACTTTTCTGGTGACGCATGTCTTTATGAAAATGTTACTGTATTGCCTGGTGTGTTCCACAGTATAACAGTCAGTTACAGGTGTTTCTATTGATAAATGTTGAAATATGTGCATTCTTGAAGTTTGATGGCATTAAAGAAACATTCCAGACAAAGCAGTTATCTTCATGGTGGTGCAGCTTTGAGAAAAACCTATTACTATTACTATGTTAACTATTCTCTCTCTCTCTCTCTCTTACCTTCTGAAAGACTCCGGGGCGTAGGCGACAACCGTGACACAGAGTTTGATGGCCTCACTGATGGAGAAGGCCAGGTCCTCATTCCCATAACAGAAGTCTACACAAGAGAACAGCACTGGGTAATACACGGTAAGGCAAGTTTAGTATAGCACAAGGTAATTCAAAGTGCTTTTCAGAATAAAAAAAAAATCACAATACAACAAATCGAAACATAAATAATCACAAATAATCATCATAAGATTAACATTAAAGGAATAAAACCCTTTCAGTCATATGCACAGCTAAACAGAACCATTTTGAGCTTGGATTTAAACATTGTCAAAGTAGAGGCCTGTCTCACATCTTCAGGAAGACTCAGGTTTTAGCTGCATAAAACTCAAACACTGATTCTCCATGTTTAGTCCTGACTCTGGGACCAGCAGGAGGTCGGTCCCTGAAGTCCTCAGAGTGTGACATGTTTCATATGACACTGACATGTCAGAGATGTAGCCTAATACATGACTTTAAAGGCACAGCTGTTTGGAGGTGGCCTGTCATCTGCATGATTCCATGGAAATACAAAGTTAAAACCATACTTTGGAACATTCTCCAGGGAGATTGACATGTTTTTGCTGTTCTGTGGAAGATTATAGCTAAAGAAACAGCATTTCCATGGAGACAAGCAGGAGGAAGCCCAGTGAGAGTCAGGTTTATGGAGATGCAAGCTCGCTCACAGTAAGTTTTTTAGTGCAATAAACACATCCATACTGAAAAAAACAAACTTTTTTTGTGCTGTAGCTTTAAATGTACACGTTTTGAAGTACTAATGAGATCTTACCCAAAGATCGCAGTGGTTTCTCAGCTTTGACGAGCTCCAGGGCGTCCAGGGCGTCTTGAGTCTCCCCTTCCAGAGACACGAGCAGGTCAAACAGACACTGGGCCGACACGCCTTTGGACAGGCCTGTGCTGGTGCTGGTCTGTGGGGAAGATAGTCAAGATGTATCAGAGTTCGTTTTAACTAGAGATGTAAGATTAGTTTGAGTCTCAGTCATTTTCTCTTTTTGTTCTATACTTAGTCAAGATTTTGTCAACTAATTAAAACGCTATACCTGATTTTTAGTGTCAAAACAGCGCACTTCCTGGTTCTCAGACAATAAAACTCTTTAGACAGAAAGTGCACACTGGTCTCATTTTGGCCATAAGAGCTGCTTTTACAATATATTTGTACTGGGGCATGTTTTTTAATTGAATTTTTGTTTCAGTTCATTCAAATGTCATGTTAATCTAGTGAAATAAATCCATAATAGTTTTAGTCAACCAGAAATTCTTAACATGCACAGATGTGAAATATTAGTCCTAATTTTACTCACTTTTTTACCTTTTATTTTTCGTCTGAGTCAGAAAAAACTATTGCATTGACAAAATCTACATCAAAAAATTTTAGATGATGAAATGAGCACTGATGTGTAACTATTGGACACTGTGATTTTAGGTTCATTTGAAAGTTTGTGTCATTTTACTGTCGATGCACATACAGTGAATTCCAGCAAGGGGGCGACACTGGCGAAGAGCTGCAGGATGAAGGGTTTGCGGTGCAGGATGTAGAACTGTCTGCAGCAGAACTCGATGCCCTGCCGCAGTAAAGGGTTACTCTCATAGTCTGCGTACACCTACAACACATCAATACATCAAGTTAAATCAGATTATGAGAATGTACCTCATTTAGAATTATTAAAGCAGACATATTTTGTCTGTTACATTGTTATAATCTATGACACCCGTGGATCATTATGTTATAATTTACACATTTTTTATCGCAATATTAATCTAAAACGACTTAATAAAAGAAACAAGTCCGCTAACTTCTGGGTTAGAAAAGGGCAGTGCCTGTTGGGAGCTGACTTCGAAATAAACGTCATCAGACCAACGAGCTGTGTAGCTGTCGGCATTTCCAATGGATAACTGCAGATCACACAAGGAAGCAGCAGATTTTTTTTTTCATTTGTACCAAAATGACTATACGGCACTGCCAAATCCTACATGTATCACCGATTAAGAAAGTAAAATTGGAGAAAGAAGTACAGAGCAGTTGGCGTATGCAGGTAGCGGTGAAAACGGGGGTTGATCAGCAAAATGGCGTCTTGAAAATAAGCAATTAAAGATGGCTCAAACATGCTCAAATCACTCCAAATACAACTTTAGGTGAGTAAATGGTGAAGGGAAACAACTATAACATGGTTAAAAGCTCCGAAAAGTTGATTTTGTAGAATAGGTCTGCTTTAACACTTAAATTGCTTTTGGTATTCAAGGTAAAGTTCAGGTAAGGCTGATGAGAAAACAGCTTCACATCATATAACATGATTAAAAGCTTCATAAGAACTTAGTAGTAAACTTCCTTAACATAAGCCCAACCTGCAGCATGGTGGGCAGGATCCACTGGTACCCGCTGAGAGAGAACAGGTGGTTGAAGTGGACGGCCGTGTTGATCGCAGTAGCAGTGTACTGCCTGAGGAGGGAGCTGTCCTCTGGGTGCAGCAGCAGAGCTCCGTTGAACACGTTTAGAAAGAGCATCATCTCGTCTCCCCAGGGGTACTCACTGGGCATGCCCAGAAACATCTCCTCCAGAAGTTTGATCCACAGCACCTTGTGGAGAGTGTCCAGGCCAAACAGCTCTTGTACCTGAAACAGCACATTCAAAAGAGAAGTTTGATTATGTACTTGTTGAATTTGATTACTGCAAAAGACAAAACATATATCAAATAAGAAGCATTATATAAATTTCCTTAATCAAACTATAACTGTGCAAGTAATCCTGTTTGTAAAGGTTTGAGTGGATCTGTATGAACATGATGGCAAATCTTTGGATGTATTTTGGTCTCAGAGTAACGTGTATATTTTTATGTGAAGTGTGTAAGGCTGGGATGGGGGATAGAAAACAGATTAAAACACTTGACCAGGTGTGGCCTTGCTTAGCTTCTGCGATCTATATTTGATGTATGTATATTATTTTAATTCTTCAACTACTACTCACAATCTGATATTAGTCTGTCTGTCTCTTGTATCCAGAAAGATGTACAATATATGTGATGTATTACTTGGAAAATGAATATCTCCAGTCATGTTTAAGTGCAGTTTTAACTTTTCATGAGGAGAGAAGAAACTCAAAGGTAATTAACAGTCCATATGTTACATTTACATTGAATGTGTATTTTTAGATTTAAAGTAACTTAGAAAAATGATCGTTCTGGGAGTGAAATGGACTGGATTCTGCTTTTACTGCCTCCCTGCCGGACTGACCTTGAGGCTCATTGAAGAGAGAGAACTCGGCGTCGATGGCGGTGCGGGGGAACGAGGGCAGGCGGAGCAGGTCCTCTTGGAGCAGGGACACATGGGACTGTTTATGCACCGCAGGCATGTTCTGAGTGAGCGAGATCAAGAACAGGACTCTGCCCACCTCCTCCAGCTTACGGGAGAACACCTACACAAGAGGGCATTAGACCTTAGGACTTTTAAAGCTTTTATTTATGTATTTTTTACACATACACACATATACACATCATTTGAATACCTGTTTTTGAATGAGCTCCTGGCCTTTGTCAGGGAGCATGTGGACCAGGTTGAGCTGAGGAGACACTGACCTGCGGAACGGGTAGATGTCCCTCACATACGTCTGAATGAGAGAGGAAAGTATTAGTTCAAATATATTATTATTTCAATAAAAAAAACACGTGAAGATTGATTTTACCTTGGAGTAGTGAATCAGGTTCCATCTCTTGTCCATGAGGAAGTAGTGAGCAGACCGGGCTTCGGGAATGTTGAAAAATTCCAGACATTCCTAAATGAACAAAATATATGTATTATTTTCACATTTTAAACTTTTCTACTTGAGCATTTAAACATGAATCTTTACTTTGAGCAGTGCTTCAAACTGGGTGTCCTCATGCACAGGGAGTTGTGTCGGGATGTCACATTCATTTTGCCCATGGACCACCAGAGTCTTAGTCCCTGCATTGAAAAAAAAAAAAAAAACATAGTCAGCAAATAGTTATCAGTTTTTCCATTAATATTTCCAATACAAAAATACATTGGGTAGTAATTGATTCAAAGACTTTGGATTGTCATATTTATAATTTGAAAAAAACCTGTAAGAAAGGCTAAAAACAACAGCTGCTCGCTTCAAAAGTTGTCATCTTAAGGCAGTTTGATCACAGAAAAGATCTAAATGAGACGAGTAGGACGTGGTGTATGGAGGAACACTTTCTGAATCACCTACTGACATCACAAGGTGGAACAGAGTATTTTAAGCTCTGAAGAGGAAGACGGACTAAAGATACAGGATTACTCAAACACTTTGGCTAAAACAAAGCTCCGGGGATGTTTTTGAGATGTTATAACGTCACTTTAAAGGGCCTGTTCCTGAATTTTGTGTGTTTGAGCTAAATGTGTCTTGCCCCAGTACAGATATATTGTATAAGCAGCTTTTCACGTCAAAATGAGACTGCTGTGTCCTGGCTGTTTCTAATTATGAAGTGTTTTATTGTCCGAGAATCAGAAGTGCACGTTAACATGCTAGTTGTTGTTAGCATTACTGTGATTTGGCCTCTGAAAAGTTGTGAAAAGTGCTAATAAACTAAAATAAAATTGCGTTGAATAATTAGGATACCAGGGATGCATTCGGAAAGTCGGGAAAAACTGGATCACTGCGAAAAGTTTAAAATAAAAAATCAGGTACGGTGCCTTTAAGAAGTGAATTTATCAGTAAACAGGACCCTTTAAAACTCTGTATCTGATTATTACCATCTTAAAAACATGAAAAAGAAAACTAGTTCATGTTAAACGGTTCACATTGGTCCAAAGTTACTCCTCACTTATCGTATGCATTCTGAACTTTCTAATTATTCACCACGATGAGTTTATGAGCACTTTTTATTCAGAGACCAGTGCAAAGTTTTGCCGTGACAGCAAAGTTAACAACAAACAGCATTTTAATGTGCACTTCCTGATTCTTGGACAATACAATGCTTCATAATTGGATACAGACAGCATGTAGCAGACTTATTTTGACCTCGACCTCGGCTGGGAGAGGACATATTGCTCAAATACGTGGGAGAAAATCTTGTACATAACTCTTAATCTTAATCTGATCAGTAGTATTGTAGTACTGTAGTAGTGTAGTAGTAACTGACCGGGCATGGAGGCGGTGACCAGCAGCTTAACCTCACACTGCTCCTTCTTCATGGTCTGCTTGAGATCTTTGAAGAAGAGACCCTCCACGTAACGCACCACCTCCCACAGGAACGTCAGCGTGGCCGAGATGGCGTCCATGCCCCACTCGCACGGCGTCCGCACGAAGTACATGATCAAACCCACCTAGATGAACAACAGCGGGTCAGGTGAGAAGATACTGGGGTTCAATGGTGCTCATAGAGAGACAGAGATCTAGGGACTTGATTTTAACCCTGGAGAATCCACAGGGTCAAATTTGTTAAAGTTAATTGCTGCTACCCAAAATGAACAAACAAAAAAAAACCATGTCAAATTTCAATATGAAAAAATTAAAAAAGCCCAGAGTGCCACTTCTGGCCCCTGCACAGAGACACCTAGTGGATGAATATTGAGCTAAAATGAGCCAGAGTGGTACTGGCAAGATGGCCGACCTGTTGAGCTGGAAAACTACTCAAACAAAATCATCTTCTCAGCAAAACCAGCGGTTAGTAAAATTGTGTTGTTGTTGTTTTTCTTTTTAGTAATAGCTTGCAGAACATCCAGAAGTATGTTTTGTATTCTTTTTGGATAAATTAGCGAGCCCAATGGGTCAAATTTGGCCCTGATCCTAAATTAGGGAATAAAGGGTTAAAATTGAAAAAGTGGATATTTCAGTGTTCAGTGAAGTTATAGCAGTAATTAAATGCAATGTTCATCATTTTCCAAAGAAGAAAAGAGTTTTTGGGTTCTCCAGGGTTAAAAGTAAAAATCAAGTCAAAACTTATTTCTGAGGCTTGTGCAAAATTGCTAAAGTCTTACGTGTTACATGGTTCTGTATTACACAAAATTGACTCTATGAGCTTTAAGACATGTTATAATGCTGTTACCTCCTCAAATATACCTGAAATTGTGTTTTGTTTCATTCACACATGTTTGAGTAATCCAGCATTATTAGTCTGTCTACGTCTCCAAAGCTCAAAACGCTCTGTTCCACCTTGTGATGTCATGAAGTGGTAGTTTTCAAGTTAACAGCTCCTTTTACCTTTAGTTCAGTAGAATTTGGCAATTCCAGGGCTGAAAGTATCCAAGTGATTCGAATGAAGGTATGTGGAGTTTAAAAACACACTTCCTGTATTACCTCATGACATCACAAGGTGGAACAGAGTGTTTTCCATTTAAGAGAAGAACTCAGCCTAAATATGCAGGGATTGTGTGTTAAAAATGTGTGAATGAAACAAAACACAACTCCAGGTCTGTTTGTGATGAGGAAACATTATAACATAGATCAGAAAATAGTGTAATATGAGCTCTTTACAGCGTACTCACGAATTGGGATTTTTAGGGATTTTTAGTTAATACTTATATTATATTTCACATGATGATGGTGATGGTATTACTTCCACTGCACCTATGTGTCTAGTTATCTGTCAATACTTTTTTTCTTATTTAGGTTTTTATTTTCTTTACAGACTATACATTACAGATTAGATTGAAGACTACGAAATCAAATTTTCTGCAAGCTCTTCTAAATGTTCTGTTTGTTTTCATATTTTAACAATCCACAGTGAGATTTTGTGTGGGAGCAGCTGATTCCTCACCAGATAGTTGAAGAGGATGTGTGACGTCTGAGCTGGGAGGTCCCCAATGTTCAGCAGGAGCTTCCTCAGCATGTAGATCAGCTCATCCTGGAGGACAAACACTATTTATGTCCATTTTAGGTTTCTCAGTTATAAAGAAGGACATCATGGCACATAAAAGCACTTATACGACAATGTTTTTTGTTCTAAGTTCTAATTAAAGATGCACTGTGTGATATTTCTGGTGAAGGGTCCGTCACCTGATTGAGATGTTATTGCTACTCAGATGTCCCTCGCTACAACGCAGTTCACCTTTTGAAGTCTCGCTGTTTCGCAGATTTATTTTTTTTTTGTGCAATTGTGTTCTGTGTCCTGATTGGCTGAGGGACTGTAGACCATTGTGTTCTGCGTCCTGATTGGCCGAGGGACTGTAGACCATTGTCCATCAGTCTCCTCTGTGCCGTGTCTCCTGTACAGTACAATTGTTGTTGTTGAGACAAATTTACATAAATGTTGGATCGCAGTGTGACTCTTAAGTGCTGTATGTTTGCAAGTTTTCTCCCCGACAAAACCCACAATGTCGACGAAACGTTCTGCGCCAACAAATTTCAGAAACGCTTTGAAGTTAAGTGTTTCTCTGCACAGAGAGGCGCCTCTGTGGATACAGCTGGAGCAGAGGCATAAGTGAACAACACATTTAAAGCGGTCATTGAGGAAGAGGGAGATAATCTACGAAGGTTTGAACTTTGAAAGTGTTTAGACAAGAGAGAAATGTGAGAAAATGTTAATGCCTGTCTGAGAAAAGTGTATAAAGTGTGTGGTGAGGGGTTTTACAGCATTAAACCATATACTAACTGTAAGAAATAAAGCTACTACTTCACGGATTTCGCCTATTGCGGGTTATTTTTAGAACGTAACCCCTGTGATAAACGAGGGACCACTGTACTGTACATCGAATGGTAAATGGTCACGTTTTTATATAGTACTTTTGAACTTTCAAGGCACTCAAAGCGCTTTATATCCAGGAACCACTCACCCATTCACACACACATTCATACATCAGTGTACACAGACAGTGGGGGTAAGGTGGGTTAAGTGTCTTGCCCAAGGACACAATGACAGTAATCATCTGTGGGAGCTGGAATCACGTCACACACGATGCTCACCCAATGATGCTTATGTTGAGAGCGGGATTCGAACCACCAACCTTCTGATCAGTGGATGAACACTCTACCAACTGTCACCCAAATGTTAACTATTCAACTTATAATTGCATTTATTCAAGTATGCATGTTTTTATTTTAGGCTATGTCAAACAAAACAATAAAAAAAACAACAACCCAACAACAATAGATGTATTTTCACTGTGGGCAGGCTTGTCTCTCCACAGATCTGACTTACTGTGGAATATCTCAGGGGCAAAAGCAGTAACATCTCCATGGTGACAAGCATGGACCTTCCACCAGAGTAGTTACACAGTGCACCTTGATTTAGCACAACACCAGTTTAATGTTTTCTAAGCCTTTAATCTCAGCGTTAGCCTCATTACCTGTCTGTTACTAACTGTTAGCTTTTCCAGGAAGTGACGTAGAACGAGAGCTGGGTCTTCAATCAGGCAGTTCCAGAGGATTTGCTGGGCAACTGCACTCACTTTAAAGAAAGAGAAAAAAGTTACAAAATGGATACTTAGGATCCAAACCAACTACTACACTGTGTATGTATTAGTATTTTACCAGCCACCCCGTCCTCCCGAACCTCCCCGTCCTCCATCAGGTGCACTATGGGTAGGACCGCAGCACAGATGCATGCTGGGAAAACGGCCTGAGGGGGCTGCAGCATGTGGTGAGTCGGGGTGTGCTCAGTCGTGTTCTCCTCATCTGAAAACAAACAGCGTTTTATTATTTATGGGATTATGTGAGGATGCAGGGGGTGGTTTGTCTGTACGTCGCTTTGAGACTGAGGTTAGTTGTAGTACTGCATTGTGGGTAATGAAGTCTGAGGTGCTGCATCTTCACCTTTAAAAACCAATGGGTGTCATTACCCAATATGGCACCCGGTCTGATTCGGCACCTTTGTAATTGAACTTGTTTATAATCTTGTTGAGGGGTTAGAGTCCCCGGTGAGGGTTAAAGTCCCTCATGAAGAAAGGTTCTTATGATTATTTGTGATTATTTATGTTTTGATTTGTGTAATTTTTATGTCTTTCTTATTCTGCAAAGCACTTTGAATTACGCTGTGTACAAATTGTGCTATACAAATAAACTCGCCTTGTTTACCTCATTTAAACATGTTTATTATGTGTTCTGCCTGCTGTAGCCTCAAGTTTTACTAAACTTAAATATATTCATACCAAAGTTTGTCAGTCAGAGTAATGCTCTACATCTCATTTAATCCTCATTTATATTACCGTGGAACATTTCTGCTAGAGTGATAACATCTCCATGGCGACAAGCTGGTGGGCAGACCCCATAACAAAATACTTACATGGTGCACAATTCATGCCAAGGCAAGTTTTTTTTTTTTTTTTGTTTGTTTTTTTTATTAATCTGTGATTGCAAAAGAGTTTAAAACTCAAATACTGAAAGTTAGATGACGAGGTGTCTGTTATCTCCATGGTTACAGAGTTTTAAAGACTTCATACCCTCAGCACTGGCCAGTGAGCGCACGGACCACACGGAGCCCCTCCTGAAGGAGTAGTTCCTGTGGGAGTTACTGGAGGCACACGAGGGGCTAACGGAGAGCCGGCGCGACGCCAGGTTCACCACTTCTTCTGCTGGCAGAGCAATAACACCGTCAGAGAACAGCGGCATGTGAGTTATACAAATACATACACTTTCAAAATGTGACACAAAATGCACACTGAATAATATGACTTCACTATCAGTTAAAGGGGACATAGAACAAATAACTTTTAATCAATTTATAATAGTTTCACTCATCACAGCAGAGTGAGCTAAGACTTCAGTGAGTGTCATGGATCAGAATATCACATTAATACTAATTTGTAGAATAAAGTGTCAACAATTTTCTACTTCTTCTGTAAAATAACCAGAATCTAACTCGCTAAAATCAGATATGTAAGCAACCATTCCAGCAGCACAACAATTCTATTTCTGGAATAGATTTTCAAAATAAAAGACACTCATGTTTGTCCAGTATATGAACAAAGATAACATACAGGCAATGCCAAGTTACAAGTCAGGTCTGTGGAGAGACAAGCCTGCTCAGACTAAGGATGCATGTTTTTTTTAAGATATTTTTGAACAAATACAGTAAAAAACGTTTGTTTAGTCTTATAATAATCCACAATAGAGCTTTATTTCGAGGTGTGTTCATATGCATGCGTGTCCCGTCCCCACCTTCCTCCTCCTGCTCGGGCGGGGGGCTGCAGGTGGGCTCGTAGCAGGCCTCCTGGGACACCGGGATGGCCGTGATGATGCTCGCTTCTCTGCCCAGACGCCTCTTCTCCTCCTCCTGCTGTAGGTTCTTCAAGATGTGCTCCGCCCGCTGGTGAGAGCGCGACACTGCACGGGCCGAGAACGACTTCTGCACACGGGACGGGAGAGAAGTACAACAGATAATATAGAAAGATTGGGTGTGATACTCCGTTCGTCCGGGAGGGGTCCGTGGTCGGACAGGTTTCAAAGGTAGTCTAATGGACAATGGTTTTGAAATTGAGAGGTTTAGACTGCTATCCCGAAGACATTTTCAGTCTGAAGTGTGTCAGATGCCTTCCCGGTGTCTCCATGAGGTCTTATTCGGTGTAAAAATGGCTAACCCTGTAGTTTAAACCTCTGTAAACATGTTCTGAAATGTCTCTGAGTGTAAAATGCCGTCCCTGTCTCTCCCTGGAGTAGTATTCTGTGTAAAAGCTGCTAACCCTGTAGCTTAGAACTCTACAAACATGTTCTGAAATGTCCCTGTGTCAGATACCCTCCCCGTGTCATCATGGGGTTTATTCTGCATAAAAACTGCTAACCCTGTAGTGTAGATCTGTACAAACACATTCTGAAGTTTCTGAAGTACAATAATTTCCTCTTATACTGTATAAAAACCGCTAATAACACTTTAAATCTATACAAAGATGTTCTGAAACGTTCCTTTTGTGTCAGATGCCCTCCCTGTCTCTCCATGGGGTCTTATTCGGTGTAAAAGTGTCTAACCCTGTAGTTTAGACCTCTACAAACATGTTTTGAAATGCATAAGATTCTTGCTTTAGTTTATCAGTTTATATTTCAATTTTCACTTATACTTTACTTAATGTATCTGGAGTTGTTTGCAGCAAAATCTTACTTTTTAAATCTTATATCACAAACTGAATCAGAATCGAAAAAAAAACATGTCCAAAAAAATTGCAATTGGATTTTTTTTTCCAATTATTCCGGATGGCAGTCGGAATGTCGCAGTTTCAAAAAACACTGTCCAAATGACTACCTTTGAAACCTTTCCTACCAATACATAAAGATGTATTTAAAATATTGTATAGATTCTTTGAATAGTTGCATGTTGCCTGAGGAGCAGTTTGGCGATGTAAGATGGCTGGACGACACACAAATACAGTAACTCTCCTCCAGCTCGCTAACTCTCGGATACGACTTATAAAAATTGCAAATATAAAAAAAGTTATTGATACTTTGCAGTGACATCACATCGCATGTATGTCTATGGCGGAATGTTCAGCAGTTACCGTGGCGACAGGATATACAAACTAACAAACGGAGCCTGACAAGTTTGTAGACTGTCTGAAAATTCAAGAAAAAAGTTAAAAAAAGATGGATATAAAGGTCCTGTACACAATTTTTCTCATGTATTTGAGCATAAATGTGTCTCAGTACAGATGGATTGTATAAGCAGCTCTGGAGGTCAAAATAAGTCCACTGCGTGCTGTCTGCATCTAATTGGAAAGCATTTTACTGTCCAGTGATCAGGAAGTGTGCGTTGGCATGCTAGTTCTTGGTAGCTTTACTGTCACAGAAAAACTCTGCCTTAACTAAAACTAATTTTCAGGAATTGTGATTACAGTCCTGTTCATGTGTTTGATTTTGTTTGTTACCTAAAGCTGGCTAGTTTTTGACTTAAATCTTATTTGAGAGGGACTTGTTTAAAAATGCAAATCAGCTCACCTGCTGCTGTTAAGAGCTGTCACAGTAATACAAATCAAGCTCAATTTCAATGCTACGGAATAGACTCGATACTCAATACCAATTCTGATACTACAATGATAATGATTTCTTTAGATAATAGAATTTTCAACATTAGATCATAGTAGGCTACGTTCTTTTATATTCCCTTGTGGCCTTATATCTGTGTACCTCAGTCCATGGGCGTATACTAGTTTATGTGTTTTATTCTTGCTCTGATACAACTCAAAATCATTCTAAATTTTTGTCAGGAAAGGTTAATTTTTGTCCTGTGAATGTGATTTTTTTAGTATCGATACCTGCTCAAATGACTATCTAGTTTGGATACTAGTTTTAGTATCAATTAGTATCTGATTTTTGATATTTTTGGGAATCCTCGTCACTTCTTTATGGACAGATTGTGTTAAAACAACTCTAATCAATGTATAACTCGGCTAGCAGAGCTTCAGACAGAGCAGTGCATCCAGTTAGCGTCCCCAAAAAGTGTCGTTGATGTCGTTGACGTCAGCTGCGAAGTATCAATATTTGGTAAAGTGGTTGTTTGGGAGAATTGGCTGTATCGTGTGTACAGTGAATGCCCCACAGCATTGACACAGTACTATCCCACAGATACAGACACAAGTGGAACATCGAAAACAGCAAAGTCATTCTCATCCAATGACCATGCAGGAACCACACCAAACACACAATGTCCAATGCCCGATGCATGCTGTTATTTTTACGATTTATCCGAAAAAAAAATATATAGACCAAGATGCAGCAAGTCCGGAATGACTCATGATGTTTGTTTTTTTTTTTTAGTTCGGGTCCGACATGGGGGACCTACAGGCGCTAACGGAGGTCAAGGTCCTGCCATTGACAATCAGAAGTAACAAGATGCATCAGCAGCACAAACATCGGGGACAGAGATACAACTTACTATGGTATGGACTGATTGAATTAATGTGGGGTACTAAAAACAAAAACATAGGTCGATAGGTAAATTATATTTCAGAGTCATGCTAACCACAGCAGATGGCAACAAAGTAAAACAGCAACTCCAGATTGAAAAATAGAATCTTATAATCAGCATTTGGGGTCATTTAAGAACAGAAATGTCAGCAGGTTAACCACATGAGCCAAAGGTACTCGCGTTTTGAGTGTGTTTTTTTTGTTTTTAGAGTTTAAAGGTACAGTATGTGACTTTCTGAAGGTGGCATTTTATCTGCATGATTCCACGGACATAGAAATAAAATCATACTTTTGGAATATTCTCGATGGATATGGATGCGTTTTATACCGTACTGTGGAGGATTATAGTCAAATGAACAACATTTCCGTGGAAACAAGCAGGAGCAGACCAAATAAGAGTCAGGTTTGTGGAGATGCAAGCCCGCTCACAGTAAGGTTGCGTGTTTTTCAGTATTTCAGTGCAATAAACACCCAAATGAAAAAAAAAAAACTAACAAAAAAGAAAAAAAAGACTTTTATTTTAGTCTATTTTTGGCCAAAAAGTTACATACTGCAGCTTTAAATGTATTTGTTATTATTTGTTTTTTGTTTATTTGTTTGTTCTATATTACTTTTCTAGTGTAAAGCCTGTAGCTGCTTGACTCCATGGAGATGCCAATTCTTTACCTGAAATGTTCCATTAAACTTATTTATCGCCATGGAGACAAGCAAAAGACACAACCAGGCCAAGATACAGGTCAGATCTGCGGGTAGGCCACCCTGCTCACAGTTATAATGCACATTTTTCAGGTGGAAGATCCTCCACACAAAAAGTTCCACAATCCACTAATAATTGAGTAAGAATTTCCATTTGTTTGTTTAATCCTAACTGCAAATAACTTTGGTCATGTGGCGTACAATTTTAAGCGCTACTTTAAAATTAAGTATATTATGAAAATAAACAAAAAAAAATAACTAATTAAACAAATAAATAACATTAGTGGATAGTCTTGTCTGCGAGCTAAACAGGCCTTACCAATTACCATTTCAATAATCAATCATCATAGACATACAGTATAATCAATAATACAACATTAATATCTAGTGCTAGAATAGAAATGCAGAAGTTGCGTACATGACTTACAGACTGGTCTTCGTTGATAGGGTCCTGCACACTGCCCGTGTTCTGGGGCACCCACGGGGGGTCAAAGATGGGCACACAGGGCATGCCCAGGATGGGAGAGGGCAGCGTGAAGTTGATGCTGGGCGGAGGGATCTTCAACAACATCAAGACAATCATCAGCTGACAGGTATACAATAGTTTTCACTGGTCAAATATGGACAAAATAGATCATCTGTAAGTCATTTAGTCACTGTCCTTGTCCAGAACACTGTTTTATTATTACCTTGTGATGTCATTAGATTGTTGTTCGAGAGCGCCCGTGTTATAGTTGTTCAAGATGTTCTCCACTGCCCAAACACACTGAGCAAACTAATTCCTACCATTTCAAATGCCTTCTTTACGATCCCTACTGTAATGAGCTGATATTTTGTGTTTAGTTCAGAGTTTACACCTTTTGTTGTTCTTCAAAATGTTTAAATGTTGTTGTTAATGTTACTTCTTTTGTATTTGACACTTGGTTGCTATGCTGACAAGTTGATGTGAAGGTTTTACTGGTCCGTTTTGGAGACTGCCGTTGTTTTACTCTTGTTATGGAGAAATTCGGCACATTTTCTTACCCCAAAACGCTACAATATTTTAAGCATTTAACTAGTTTCACTCTTCAGTTAGCGCTTTCTATGGATAATATAGGACCTTTAAACGCAAGCCGACAATAAAATCAGCCACATTTGTTCTATTAGCGATGTTGCGTCCTTGTTGGTGTTTGTACCTTGAAGATCTGCTGCGCGCCCTCCTCCATGCGGGGCCACACCTGGTATCTGAACCTCCACAGGGTGTAGAACTTGAGGATGGAGTTGATGCGCTGACAGGCCTCCTGGTGCTGGAACTCTGCCATCATCATCTCCGAGACGGCATCAGGGACCTTCACCGCACACAGCAGGAACATGGCCGCTGGGAGGAGAGAAGATACCGACGTGATCAGGATGTGAACAGGGTTAGAGGGTGTGTAGCGTCAGAAAGACTCAACTCTGGAGTCAGTTGCCAAAAGAGTTGAGGGACTGCTTTAATTACTATATCCAATTTTTGATGAAATATGAAAAGATTCAAGCTCCAGAGGGTTGAAAAAGTAGCTTCTATGGCTAATTATTGCCTAATTCTGCTATTTATTTGTTGCTGGTCATGCCTTTTACTGATACTGTATATTTCAAATTTAGTTTACTTGGATTATCCTGCTTTTATTACCACTGTATATCTCTGTAGCAATATATGACACTTCAAAATGTGTTATCATGACCGGCCTAGAGGGACTTGCCAAATATACACCACCAATCAAAAGTTTGGACACATGTTTTCCTATATTTTTCCTCTTTATTTTCATGATTATTTGGGTTGTAGATTCTAACTGAAGGCATCAAAACTATGAGTGACACATATGAGATGTGGTAAACAAAAAATAAACTCAAAATAGACTTAAAATTTAAATTGTCACCTTTGCTTTGAAGCCTGGTTTGCACTTTTGGTATTTCAATAAAGTCAACAAAGCAAAGGATGGCTACTTTAAGGATTTGAAAATGAAATATAAAAAACATTTAGTTGAATTATTTCACTTTTTTCTTTGGTATCGGCTCCCCCTGGACCCTGCTGTGATGCCTGGGCTTCAGGACAGAGAGGAGGGACACTTTTGTCCTGAGGTCTGTTACCGACCTCACACTGTCCTGACACTGGACTTGATGAACAGTTGAGCTGCATTTTTGTTTGAGCTTTTCTATTATTAATGCACTTTACTGCTCAGTTTGCTTAAATTGCTCCTCAGGGACACATACAGTGATATTGGTTGATTCAAACATTTGTGTAGAAGAAGTGAAGCTCACCAGCCGCAGCAGCCATGTGCTCGTCCACACTGAGCAGCAGCTCCCAGGCGGCGGGCTGGATATCTCCGTACATGTCGTCTGTGAGGATGGGCGCGGCCTTGATGAGCAGCGACAGGGGCGCGGGGGATAGGGACATCACCTGGTTACGGATGTACTTGAGCATGCCCGTGTCCTTCTTCCCCTCTGTGCTGGGGTCTGTGGGACGACGCTTCATGGAGGGGGTCCTGAGGCACGACTTGTCCGAACACTACACACGAATGTTTGATATTGTGAGCAATTCTGAATAAAGGGCTATTACGCTATATTCTGAACTACTATAATGTCGTTTCCTCACCAAAAACAGACCTGGAGTTGTGTTTTGTTTCATTCACACATGTTTAACTCACAAACACTGCACATTTAGGCTGAGTTCTTCCTTGAAAATGGAAAACAATCTGTTCCACCTTGTGATGTCATGTGGTAATACAGGAAATGCTCCACTGTGTTTTTAAACTCCACACACCTTCACTAGAATCATATGGATAACTTCAGCCCTGGAATTGCCCATTCTACTAAGCAAAAGGTAAAAAGAAACTTTTAACTTGAAAACTACATCTTTTAACTTGAAAACTACAACTTCATGACATCACAAGGTGGCATTTTGAGTTTTGGAAATGTAGACAGACTGATAATAAAGGATGAATGATTTGAACTTTGGATGCACAAGAAGCTAATGGGACACAATTTATATTCCTGGGTTTCCTCCCTCAAAGAAAATAGAATTCTGTCAACTGGACAAAAGTTTTTAGGTTTGCACGCTTTCTTTTCTGATACAAAAAAAAGAGAGAAAAAAAAATCAACATTCAAATATTTGCATTATTTCTGATTAATCTACAAAAAAATAAATAATTAACAGAAAACATCTGGCTTTACTCTGGCAGTACTGTGTGTTTTGATCAGAAAGCTACCTAAGCTAAAAGTTACTAGTTGCAATCAAATAAAAAACGCAAGGTGAATGGACACAATTAGCAAATGCAAAGGCAATTCCTCCAGAAATAAGAAAATCTAGTGTTATTCAGCATAAAAAACGATAACCTTGTAGTTTAGATCTGTACAAACATGTTCTGAAATGCGATTCTTTTTATATTGTATTAGTTTGTCAGTTCATATTTCAGTCTTTTTGTCAATTCTTCTGGACATGTTTAAAATGTGAACTTTGAACAGAATCTTATTATTAAAACATGAATCTTAAATCTAATCACAATCGCAACGCTTGTCAGAAAAATCACCATTAGATGTTTTTCGAAAATCGTGCATGCCCCAGCGTTTGTGTCCCACTTTCAGCCCCTCCTGTTTCAAAGATTGTAGATTTGTGTCTTACTTCTTTGCTCTTCTTGACACGCCCGCCGATGTGCCCGGTTGCTGTGGGGTTGTCCTCCCTCAGGCTGTCCACAGACTCCCCGTACACCAGCTTGATGGCACGGACGAGGCGGGCGCAGGAGCGGCTGTGGTGCTGGTAACAGCGCGGGTGGCAGAAGTCTATGTGGGTGCAGATGAAGCTCTGCTGGTTACACAACAGGATCATTATCTGAGGAGACAGAGGAGAAGAGGCGAAGTCAGCTTACTGTACAGGAGAGGAGGTGGAGCCAAAAAGAATACTGTTACCTCAAAATTATGTCAATGAACTCAAAGTGCAAAGTAGTACTCAACAAAATTACAAGTAAAAGTTAAAAAAAATATTAAGAAAACTATTACTAAAGTAAGACTAATTTCTAGAGTTGTCAGGGTGGAATATCTAATTTATAATTATCAAATGACAGACATAACAATTTGAAAAAAAGAAATGCAAGAAACGCAAACTTTTACCTCTACCAAAAAGGTTACATAGTGCACTTTAAATAGTAAACTGTATTGCACGCATGTCAAACTCAGGGGCCAAATCTGGCCCGCGGTGTAATTATATTTGACCCATGATATCATATCAAATGTGCATTAGAGCTGGTCTGCTGGTATATAGTGTGTGCACCACTAATACTACAAATCCCAGAATGCTTTGCTAATACGATGGTGAGCAGTCGAGACCGGCAAGTGCCCCTCCTCTTCTGTTGACACTCATTAGCAAGCAAGCTACTAGTCACCTCGGCCAAATTAATTACTATAGGGAGAAACATAATTTATTTTATTTATTTAAATAAGAAATTAATACTACTGATGTGCCTTTTATTTCAAATTTAATTTCTCACTCCACTCACTCCAGAATTTGTGTTTAAGCAAAACTAAAGTTTGTAGCTATATGAAAAGGTTAAACACATATCAGACATTGAGTTTGAGTTTGGACTATGAATTTGTCTCAGTTTTTAATTTTGGCCCACTGTGAGTTTGAGGTTGACACCCCTGCTGAGATGCATAAACTTACATGCAGCCAAGACATGTTGCGATGGTAGTTATCCTCTGCTCCTCCTGAACCTTGACCTTCTGGCTCAATGCTGGGTTCACTGGTGCTGAACGGACTCCCTACAAAAACAATGACAAAGTTTATATAATTTTTAAGGTAATTTCCACATGTTAGTGGCTCTGAGCTGCGCAGACAGAGGCAAGAGGAGACTGTCACTGGTATTAAGATGATCCAAATTGCCTCATAAGACGAATGTGCCAACAACAGCTCTGCAGCACCATTCATACAAATATAGGTGATCCAAGCACTTTTTTCCCAATACCGGGCACTTCTACTGTCGCAGCAGACTACATAGGTCGGGTCGAGGTCAGCCGTGTTCACGCTGCACTCGTCCTGCTTCAGAGGACAGGTGGAGCCGCTCCGAGACCTGTTTCAATGCGCTTGGACCGGCTATTTATGGTCCAGAGTGTGACTGCCCAAAAGTGCCTATAAACTCATCATGTTGAATCATTACGATGCTCGGAATGCAGAAGGTAAGTAAGGAATAATTCTGGACCACGCCAGAACATCTAAAATAAACTAGTTCAGATTTTAAAGACAGTGCCTTAAAGTTAGTTACCTATATCGGTGACAGTGTCCCTGCTCTGCGTCTGGGACAGTAGCCCCTCCTCGTTCTCTGACTCCGAGTCCTGCCGGGACATCTTGGTGCTCTTCAGACTTCCAGCTCTGCGGATGGAAGACAGAGATCCTCCTTTTTTCACACGGAAACTACGCGCTCCTTTGATCTGGAGCAGACGAGAACCTCCGATACGGATTTTACGAACAGGGGCTGGAAAACAAAATAAGTAAAACATGTGTCAAATGTCTAAATGTGATGTCAGGTACAACTATGACTGTATATACTCTATATGTATATCACTATAGCTAACTAATTATTCATATATGCTGAAGAGTTGAGTGTAAATGCAAAAGCTCTCTTAAATATTACCTGTCTGTCTCCTCAAATATGAAGTAAATGTGTGTTACCTCATGTGTAAGAAATAAAAAAAATGTCTTTCTCACTTTGGGTTGCCAGATCCTACAACTAAAACCAATTTGTAGTAACCCCAAAATAACTCTCTATGACACAGTATATGACAGATAATGGATTTCAAGAGGACATATTGGTGCATATTGTCACCTAACAATATGCTGCTTATGCTGGAATGCTCCACAATATAGCATTAAACTTGTGTATCTTAAAGGAGACAAGCATTACTAGACCAAGTTGCCAGTCAGATCTGTGGAGAGGAGATTTTCAGGTTCAGTGGATAAGTTTAATGCCATACTGTGGATCATTCCAGGTTAAAGCAATAATATTCTCATGGAGACAAGCAAGTAACGGATCCCCCAGATGAAAAGTTACACCTTTAACAAGACTAATAGTTTGCTTGTGCAGCGAACACAAAATAATCTAGTTAAATATTTCTGATTTTTCAGTTTTCATTCATTTATTTTTGCCACTCCTTTTGATATTTTGACATCATCTAATTAAATGCAACTCAAATTCTGGCTATTATTACAGCTAATTGTGTAGAGTTAGCATTAGCATTAGCATTAGCATGTGCTCACCCTGCACCTCCGGGACCTTCTTCTCTTCACAGGCGGTGTCAGACTTGAGTGTGTGGCTGCTGCTGTTCAGAGAATCGTGGCCGTCCTCGTCGTCCAGGATCCCCGCGAAGCTGATCTTCCTTTCGTAGCGATGGCGCCCGAGCTCTGGGTCCAAACGCAGACGACAGCTGTCCAAATCCTACAGGAGAAAGAGAAACACAGATGTGTACCTTCACCGGACGCTGGTTAGAAGTTATGATTATTTTTAAATGAATGTACTGACCACCAGAGGCTCTGTGCGCGGACGAGGTAAACACGGAAAAGTCTCTCTTAAAAAGGTTGTGATTTCCAACAGGAGCTGACAGGCGGCCATTTTGAGAGCGAAGGGGCATTCGCATTTGGTTGGGTTCACGGTGTCTTTGAGAGAAATGAAAATACAGTTACAATGTTCGAAGCTGTTTTGTAAGTTTTCAGAAACTTTTTTTTAAAGCCATAAATTCAACATTAGTTTCATTCCACTTTCTTGACAGACTTTTTCTCAAGCAAAGATAAACTAGGATTACCAACAGACACATAGAAACACAACCTAGACTCATTACCCTGACATATACGTGAATACATTCATATTCTTCTTGGTATTTATTCTTACAGAAAAAAGTTTGTTTTTTATGTAATAAAGTCAAATAAGTTCTGTCCCAGTACAGATATACTGTAAAATGAGACCGCAGTCTGCCTCTAATTATAAAGTGTTTCTATCCTCTGCAAAAACAGGTGGTAATGCTGCTGCACTGTTAGCATGCTAGTTCATGTTAGCTTTCCCATTACAGCAAAAGTCCACTCTGGCCTCCCAAGTCAAAAAGAAAACCCCTTATATACTCATTGCAGTGAATAATTAGGATGCTCTGAATGTGTTAGGAAACTGAGAAATAAGGTTGAATCACTGCAAACTGTTTAATCCTGGAGAAGCCACGGGTCAAATTTATGTGCCACTTCTGGCCCCTGCATAGAGACACCTAGTGGATGAATATTGAAATGAAAATTAACCAGAGTGGACAAGATGGCTGACAGCATGTTGTCAGCCATCTTCCTCAGCAAACCAGCAGTTGGTAAAATTGTGGGGGGTTTTGTTAATCTTTTTAGTAATAGTTTGCAGAATGTCTAGTACGTTTTATATTCTTTTTGGATAAATTAGCGAGCCCAATGTGTCAAATTTGGCCCTTATCCTAAATTAGGGAATAAAGGGTTAAAATTGAAAAAGTTTTCAGTGAACTTATAGCAGTAATTTAATGCAATGTTCATAATTCATATTTTCATCAAAGAAGAAAAGGGTTCTTGGGTTCTCCAGGGTTAAAATTAACTAGATCCGTTTTTACGTTTTGTCGACACTAAAAGTGAGGTACAGATCCTACACCCAAAGGCCTTAAGTACAAATTAGTTCACAGGTTTATTATGTTGTATTTGTGCTTGGATATTATTATTTTAAAGTATCAGTACTCACTATCATCTAAATAGTCCTCCTCTTCATCCTCCTTCCTCATCCTCCTCTTGGTCTCTTCGTCGTAAATATATCCCAGGATATTTGCAGGACTCTCGCTGTCCGAATGGCACAGTTCGCTAAGCCGCGTACCGATCGCCTGTATACACAAAATACAATTCAATACAGTACATATTTCCAATTTTGATCATTTTTTTCTTGAATGAGTGACTTACATCTCCCCATTGACAGAAGTGCTTGGCTGCGTTCCACTGGAGTTTCTGGTTCCTCTTGTTGCCCACTATGGGAGAGCGCCCCCTGGAGAGACCTTTTTTGGTGATGTTGACGTGGTGCCCCTTCATCCACTCGGGCCAGTTGCCACGGTTACAGCGGTGAACGAATCTGGCGCATTCGAGGAAGAGGGACGCACGGGCCACGATCGGAGCTTCCTGCACAAACAATTTGACATTGGTTTATATTTGTAAATAGGAAAAATAATTAAGGTCGCACAATGATCTTGGTATTTTTTGAAGTAAAGCTTTAGTATATTATTCACTGGTTTCCTAGGGAGGTGTTCTGGCCGGGAGGAGGCCCCGGGGGAGACCCAGGACACGCCGGAGGGACTATGTCTTTCGGCTGGCCTGGGAACACCTTGGGGACCCACTGGAGGAGCTGGAGGAAGTGTCTGGGGTGGGGGAAGTCTGGGAATCCCTGCTTAGACCTGCTCCCGTGACCTGACCACGGATAAGCGAGTAAGAGAATGGATGGATGGATAGTTTTAGTCAAATTACTTTTTCTCATTCTATGCATCTTTTTAAGGACTTTCTACCAGAACAGAACCAGGTAGAACATAGATGTTTTGAATTGTTTATTGCTACGACAACTGTCTCAATTTTATCACTTCACAATAATATTAAATATATTATATTAAAATTGAAAAAGTGGATATTTCAGTGTTCAGTGAAGTTATAGCAGTAATTTAATGCATTGTTCATCATTTTCCAAAGAAGAAAAGGGTTCTTGGGTTCTCCAGGGTTAAGGGGCATTTTGGTAATACATGTTCTCTGAGGGTCTCTTAGGATTAAAATGAGACTGCTGTGTACTGTCTGCATCTAATTAGAAAGGTTGAGGAGACATACCAAGTCCAGAGCAGCTGCTAGTATAGAGGCATCAGGTATAGTTCCGGGTTCACAGCAGTTTAGGAGGAACTGGAACCTCTTCATGCCCTGTCTGATGGCCCCCAGGTTCACCACGTTCTTGTTCTTCATGGCCTCCTGACTGGCAGCTAGTCTCTCCTGGAATCCATGAGGTCCTGGAGAGCAGAGGCCAGAGAACAGACAGGAGAAAAACAACAGGGAGATATGTTTTTTAAGAATTAAATTAAGAAAAAAAAAGTGTAAAAGTGTAATTTGTTCAAAATGTTGGAGTTTTACATACAGAGTTACAACAGTAGAGAGCCACGGACAAATGAAGCGAACATGAACACAATTTTACTAGCAGAGATTACACTCACATTTTAACTTAAGAAAAATATACAGTACTGGGCAAAATAGAAAATATAGTTTTGGGTTTTTAAATTTTTTTTATTATAATAATATATATATATTTATTAATATAATTTTTGTTTTATATAGCTGGTGGTGTCAACCGGGATAGATAGTAAAATGTCATACTGTGTAACATTCCAGGCAAAACAAAATAATTTCAAGCAAGTCCTCCAAAAAAAAAAAAAAAAAAGTTTAGGCAAGTTCTGATTCTTTAAAGCATCTTCACTAGTTATAGTTTTACTATTATGCCTTTTTCAGGCTGCAATATTTTGTCAGTTTATGAGTATTTACGCTTTGTTATAGTGCCTTGGCGGAGGTCTACCAACTCCTAAACTAGTTCTTGTTTTGATTTTCGGACTTTTTGTACTGTAAAACCCACTACTTTTAATAAAACCCAGCACTGTAGATGCTTCAGACAACTCTATTTCAAATAACCATCACAAAAATGTAGAGTGTAACCATGGCTACACAGAAGGAAGCTGATTGACAGTAAAACGTCTGGCCATTTGATCCCCAGGAGGTCAGTGGAGGTCACCCAGAGGTCACATAGAGGTCACCGTCCCCTGACCCCAGCACAGAAGACACAGTGAGGCATGCCGCACACACAGTAGTACAGTACCACCACCAAAACGCTTCACAGCAGAAAGATGGTCTCGAGATGGCCTGGGAACGTGCACGGCCTAATACAGGGCAGTAACAACACAGGATTTTCAACTCATCGCAGTATCGCAGTTGGTCGTTCAGTGGATGTATTTGAAAGGGAAAAGTTAAGTATTTGAAAGTTTGGTCGACATAGTAAGATCTAGTAATTTGAGCAGGTGTCAATATTGTAAAGAAAGTAAATTAATTAATAAAAAAAAGTTGACTTTGAACATTTCCTGAAAAATACTACTCACTTTTATACTTGCACCATAAGACACATCTATAGTCTTGAACGAGATAATAAAAGAGGATTTGACCGGTTTAAATTGATAGTTCTGATTGACTTGGAGGCAAAAACTAATTTGAAAAGAACATAAGTGTGGCTGATTAAACAGATTATAAAGTTAACATAGTAATATGAAGATAAGACTGGAGTTTACTATTGCACTACTGTGAATATTAATGTATTTTTTTCACTGTGGTTTAATCTGTTTCCTCCATTTTAACATATGTCATATGTATGTTGTTGTTTTTTTTGTTTTTTTTCATGCAATAATGTTAAATAAATTTTGGTCCAGTGCAAATATATTGTAAAATTAGCTCTTAGGGTCAAAATTAGACCACTATGTGCTGTTTGCATCTAATTATAGTGAGTGTTTAATCCCATGCAAGCCGGGAAGTGCCCTGTTAGCATGATGATCGTTGTTAGCATTACCATGACCGCAAAATTCTTCTCTGGCCTCGCAAAGTTAAGGAACGTGCTTCTAAACTCATCGCTGTGAATAATTAAGATGCCCTGAGTGTGTTAGGAAAGTGAGGAGTTACTTTGGACCACTGCACACCGTTAAAAATGAACTACTTTTGTTTTTCACAAGATATCGATGTGTTGAAAATGAGTAAGAGTGGACATCAAACTGGAGCTGGGCCACAGGAGCAGAGCACAGATCACTGGACACACGGGGGAGGATGGGTGGGAGGGACATGGAGGGAGGGGCGGGTCTACCATCTTTCTCCTCTGTGTGGTGAAGCTTGGATGGATTCCTCCTGCCAGAACGCCATTTACCCAGGCGCTTGAAGAAATTCTCCTCCTCCTCGCGGCCGTAGTCTGGGCCCGCAGCGCCCCCTTCTGTCAGCTTCACCGCACTGGTGAACTTCACCTGTGGGATGAAGGGACAACCAAGACATAGTGTAAGATAGGACCATGAGAACCAGTAACACCGTATAAGTACTTTGTTACACTACTTATATTTGAACTTGACTGAATGTTATAATATACTTTTGCTACTTTGCTTCAAGTGAAAAATAAGCTCCTTCCTGCTGGGGCCTGGACTCCCATGAAAAAGAGATTCTTAACCTACCCCGAACCATCCTGGAGATCCACATCCTATGTAATACATGTTTAGTGTATGTCTGACCTTTGAACTCTGGCGTATGAAGGAGAGGCGGTCCACAGAGCTGATGTCCAGTAGGTCCTCCACCCCATCGGTCAGCCCCGAGAGGGAGGAGCGCTTCAGCCAGTTACCTGAAGAAATATGTGGGTTTATTATAGCATGCTCTAATACTTTCTGTCCAGGGCACACATGCACAATCAAAGCAGCTCACAGGGACATTAGGCCAACCACATGGAAGACAGATCAGATTTATAAATGCAACTTAAACAGGCACATGGTTAAACAGCAGTAGAGGAGATGCCAGGCGTGGACAGTTAGTGTTAGTGGACGACATTAAAGGGGATATTCCACTCAAACATGACACAGAGGACACAGATGTGATATGGTCCATACGTATGACAGAGAATGTGAGTGGGAGGCGGGCGGTTCCACGGTACGCTGGAGGAGGACAGAACACACCAACATGTTTGAAAACAAATGCAGTTTCATATGAAAAGTTGGTCAAAGACACAATGGACAATGGTGTTGTTCTCAAATTAGATGAGTGCACTCTGAAACCAGTGTTAACCTTCACGAAGCTGTATTTATACATTTATTTGATTGTTTTATCACTGATCTGAAACTCCTGACTACAGTTAACTACAGTGAAACTAACACAGTGAGTGTAAGCAAGTGTCTACAGTAAATTCATTGAACTGCTACTCAGATGACAGTTCACACCTCAGGGTGGTTCAATGCACCTAACTAATAACAGATGGTCTGTACTGTAAACAACTAGAGTGTGCTAGTTTCACTGTGGTTAGCTCCTCCCTTCAGACACATAAAAGTGACTCACAGAACCCTGTCAGAACTGAAGAAGCATCTTGGATAAGTCACCAAAAAACCTTAGCCCATCACCTTTTATGATAAGTAGGTAAATAAGAAAGTAAATAACTAGTAAATAAAAAAGCAAAGCTAAGTAATATGTACAAAACTACGTAATGGAATGCTGTTGTGTATGTGAATGCTTGTTGTGTATGTGAATGCTTGTTGTGTATGTGAATACTTGTGTATGTGAATGCCTGTTGGGTATGTGAATGCTAGTTGTGTATGTGAATACTTATAGATTACCTGTGTATGTGAATAGTTGTGTATGTGAATGCTTATAGCTTTCTTGTGTATGTGAATGCCTGTTGTGTATGTGAATAGTTGTTCTTTTCTTGTGTATGTGAATACTTCTTATGTATATGAATGCTAGTTGTGTTTGTGAATGCTTCCTTGTCTATGAGAATGCTACTTGTGTACTTGAATGTTAGTTGTGTATCTGAATACCAGTTTCTTTCCTGTGTATGTTTGTTGCTCTTTCGTGTATGTGAATGATTTATCGGGTATGTGAATACTTGTCGTGTATGTAAATGCTAGTTGTGTATGTGAATGCTAGCTGTGTACATGAATACTAGTTGCTTTCTTGTGTATGTGAATGTTTAGTACTCTCTTGTGTGTGTGATTTCTTGTTGCTTGGTTACCGATGGGCAGCTTGAGTTTCTTGCGCAGAGAGATCCTTCTGGAGCGGGACCTGGACCGGCGCTCCGTGGTGTTCCCGGAGTGGGCGGTGGTGCACTCCGACGTGTCCTGCTCTGATTGGCTGCTCGTGTCACTGGCTGCGCTCTGCGACTTGAACATCTTCCTCCAAAAGTCCTTTCTGCCCAGGAGAGCGCCGGGAATTTGCTCCTCACTACAGAAAAACGAAAAGAAGCATGTAAAGTTATTTTCATTGTCTAGTACAAGCGGCAATAGTATTTAACTATGTATATGGTGTTTTTATGGTATCATATCTTTTTAGGAGATTTTGTTGCAGACTAGGTACATTTGCAGCTTTCTCGTCAAAAACATTTTGTGTGGTGCCTCAAGTGGCCACTGCAATTTCAAGTACTACATGACATCACACAGAAGGAGGGGCCTCCATGTAATAATACAGGAAGTACTCCACTGCGTTTTTAAACTCCATACACCTTCACTAGAATCATTTGGATGATTTCAGCTCTGGAATTGCCCATCTTTATTAAGCTAAAGCTAAAAGGTAGCTGTTAACTTGAAAACTACCACTTCATGACATCACAAAGTTGAACAGAGCATTTGAGCCGGGGGCTGTAGACAGACTAATAATAAAGAGTTACTCAAACATGTGCGACTGAAACAAAACACAACTCTAGGTATGTTTTTGAGGAGGTCACAGCATTATGACATGGCTTGTAACTGTATTTTTACTTGAGTACACATTTGCAGTACTTTTTCCACTGCTGGTTATTGATTAGGGGAGTATAGCAGTACCTCCTGGGCCCCGAGCACTTGCTGTCTGGGTTCTCGTCGGGTTTCTTGGTGGCCGTGACCTTCTCGGCGCTGTCCAGGAGCGCGCTCAGAGCCACCCTCCGAAACACGTTCCCATGGGCCTCCTTTATGAACTGCACCAGCTGACGGATGTCACAGTAGAGGCCCTGGGAGCGGAGGAGAAGAGGAGAGGAGGAGAGAGAGGAGGAGGAGGAGGAGAGGAGGAGACGAGAGGAAGAGAGGGGACGGGGATAGAGGAGGAGAGAGGGGAGGTGGAGAGAAAGAGTGGAGGAGAGAAGATGAGACAGGGGAGGTGGACCAAGGCAGTGGAGAAGAGGTGGGAGAGAAGAGAGGTGAGAAGAGTGAAGAGGAGGAGGGGAAAAGGAGGAGAAGGAGGAGAAGAGGGTGTAGAAAGGAGCAAGGAGAGAAAATAAGAGGAGGAGAGGGACGAAGAAGGGGAAGAAGAAGAGGAGGACATAATCAAGACAGAGGGGAGAGAGAGGAGGTGAGAAGTATAGGAGGAGGAGGAGGAGAGGAGACAAAGGAGGAGATAAAGATGGAGCGAGTGAGGATAAGAAAGTGGGGGGAGAAGAGGAGGAGGAAGGGGAGAGGAGGAAACATGGATGGGATACACAGAGAGAGAGAGGAGCAGGGGGGAGAAAAGAGGAAAAGAAGAGGAGGGAAGAGAGGGAGGGGAGAGGAGGTGGAGGAGGGGACAGACAATAGAGTGAGGGAGGAGAAGAAGCAGAAAAGGAGATGGACGGAATCAAAAAGGACAGGGAGAAGAGGACAGGATAGAGGGGAGACAAAGGAGAAGGACAGAGAGAGGAGGCGAGAAGAACAGAAAAAGATGAGAGATGACATGAAAAGAGGAGAAAGGAAGAGAGGAGGAGGGATGAGGAAAAGGAGAGAGTAGGGAAGGAAAGAGGAGGAGGAGGAAGAGAGGAGGGAGAGAGAAGAGTGAGTAATCCCCTGCTCCAGCTTGTGTGTGGGTGGCCTGTGATTCGGGGCCAAACTTAAGCCAGTTCTCCACAGAGACTCATCTTCTGCCAATGTTTAGTTTCTGAACTCCTCAGGGCTGCTCTGTGTTTCATCATTTACACTGGAGCTCTGCAGATAAGGCCAGTGATGGGAAGTAACTGAATACATGTAACGAGAATACACATCCAGAATACAAATTTAGAGTAATTCTGGTACAGCTACTCTTTCATTTGTGGAATTCAGAATATAGTTACTTTACTAAAAAAAAAGCCATTTTTACCTTACGCTGTGTTACTATAATTTAAATACAACTCTGTGTAAAAGTATTCCAAGCCGCACCATATTTTCTGGACTATAAGTCGCACTTTTTCATAGTTTATCCGGGGGTGCAACTTACTCAGATGCGACTTATATGTGAAATTATTAAAATATATAATTTAACATCTTCATTAGGGTTGTGTACCAGTATCTACAACTCCTGTACCATTGAAAATTTCAACATTACGGTAATTTAAAAGACATCTGAGAAAGACTGAACATCTACATCCAGAGTGGGTGGAGGTGTTCAGAAGCGACGCCGAGGATGAAGAATTCAATGGACTTAGTGATTTGGAGTGAGATCCACGGTAAACTTGTTTTTTATGCTTTTGCTATGCTAGTTATCTGATTAACTGTTAATATCTTATGTCAGACATGTCAAACTCGATATAAACATATTTGGCTCGCACCAGTATAGCGCATACACCTCTAATACTACAAATCCCAGAATGCTTTGCAAATGTATTGGCGCCGTCCTCCACCACTTCTGTTGACACTTATTAGCATCTGCTACCTGTCGCATCACTCAAATTTAATCAATCCCTTCTGAAAAACATGAAAATTTTAAATAAACATTTAGTTTGGTCTGAGACTTAGTCACAGTTTTTAATTTTGGCCCTGTGTGAGTTTGAGTTTGTGTCTTGATCCCTGTTCTGTCTATGCTTCATGTAGCTGAATAAATATAAATTTGTTACGTTAGCGTACTGCACTGCTATTCAGCCTGTTATCCCTGGTCTTGCACTCGGATTTTGCAAAATTAATTTCCCCAAAAAATGCAACTTATAGTCCAGTGCAACTAATATATGTTTTTTTCTTCATTATTATACATTTTTTGGCTGGTGCGACTTATACTCAGGAGCGACGTATAGTCTGGAAAATATAGTATTCCGAATACAGTACTCTGATTGGACCATGTAAAGGAATATGTTACAAAATACATTTTAATGAAGGTATTCAGTACTGTTGAACTAAATACATTTTCAACATATTCTTCCCATCACTGGATAAGGTTAATATCACCTTTTAATAAAAATAAGCTATATCACAAATGTCTGTTATAATGATGTGTAATTGTTTTACTCTTTAGAGCCGCAAAGATGGTATGACATGGAGGGAAAAATGTGTCATTACTTCCAACAAAAACACAGAGGCAGCTTACAGTCCTGGGATATTTATGTAAAAGCAATCAGCTAAAGTGTTTGTCAGGAATTATGCGTCTGGATAATGGATGATGGATGTGGTTTCAATGGGCTTTGTGCTGGCTACCTCACTATGTTTCAAAACTAATGTTAACTTTTTTCAAACGTAAAAGAGCCTATGAAACAAACAGAGATGTTGGGATTATAAGGTTAATTGATAATTGTGATTATTCAGGTCATAATATAATCATAAAAAAACATAAGCATGACAATTTAAGAAGCTAAATTTAAGTCGGGCGCACACTACAGGATCATTTGTCCAGTTTAGGACCTGATTTACATGCTGCTACAGTAAAACGACACTACTTCCTGTGTAGTTTATCTCCAGCTTTCTGTGCATTAAAAGCATTTATCTGAACTACTGTACCACATTTCCCAAATTACAATAACACAGTTTTGACTTACAGCTAAACTAGAAGTGCAATGCTCTGATCTTTTGAACAGTCTCAAAGCAGTCGTGAGTGTGCTATGTTTGTTAGCTCATATTTTAGCTTGTAGTGTGTGGTCTCATCTCTGCAGTCTGCGCTTGGAGATCTAAAATCTCATATGATTCTCCTCGTGTCTGAGGTGTGAGCTTTTAGTCGCACGTTTTAAAGGTGTTTAAGACTGAAAACTCCTGTAGTGTGTGGTGGGCTTTAGTCATTTTCATACTATCTACACTCCTCATAAATTATAATCAGTCTAAAGTGCTTTTTCATCTGGCTGTTTGTGTCACTGTGAATGTGGCATAACAGAACTGGAAGAAAATTTTTGGACTTCACTGTTTGTAGCAGCGTGAGGTGACCATAGACTGTATATATAAATGGATAAACGCTGGTCGCCATGTTTCAAACAGGAAGTAAGCATGGGCGCGCTTCTATTGGACAAACTGTTGCCAGGAGACACAGGGCTCAAAACTGTGACTGTCCCGGGTAAATCGTGTCCCTTCCATAGTGTGAATAATCGTTAAATCATTTTCTCTCATAATAATCATAACGCTACAGTTTTATATAGTAACATCCTTGAAATCAAACAATTCCACCTTTGTTTGTTTTTTATGTAGATTACTTCATTTAAGGAGTTATTTTAATATTTATTGTGCCTCAAAACTGTGCACCTGTAGCCTCCCTCAGAAGTGTTACATCATGGTGTAGTAACGTGTCTTGTCGGCTGCTTACGTGGTTTTGTCAGACTTTGTCAGCTTACGCCCCCTACTGTTTGATGTTTTCCAGCACATGTGTGAGTCTATGTACTGTCCACATCTAATTATAAAGCGTTTTATTGTCGGAGAAGCAGGAAGTGTGTGGTTAGCATGCTAGTTGATGTTAGTCACCGTACAGCAGGGGCGTCCAAACTTTTCTCATTAAGGGCCACATATAAAAACACAGAGAAAGCTGAGGGCCGATTGAGGGCCATAGCTTCATCATCAGTACAGTGAATACTTCAAATCTGTTTTATTATTACAAGTTAGACTGAACCACTAGACCTTTATTCATGCTACATCCTCAATGGGACACATTAAATATTTGATATGGGCTTGTTAAAGTAGATTTTCAGAAATGCAAAAGTACTGTTTAAGACACGTGTCAAACTCAAGGCCTGCGGGCCAAATGTGGCCCTTCACATCATTTTATGTGGCCCTCGACAGGGTAAATTAAAAGGTATGATGGTCTTAAATTGTCATTTATCAGGAGATACGCAGTTACACAGCCATATTTAAACATCTAGGCAAATGCATGTGCAATATTTGAAACTTGAATAAGTAATAAATGCAGAAACAGTGAATCAACAAGTTAAAAAATAGTTAGATTTATTTTACATCTGGCCTTTGGAGGCAGACATTTTGCTGATGTGGCCCTCTGTGAAAATGTGTCTGACATCCCTGGTTTAAGGTCAGATGGGCCAATTCACCGGGAAGCTTGAGGGCCAAGAAAAATTGGTCTGAGGGCCGCATTTGGCCCCTGAGCCACAGTTTGGGAATGCCTGGTGTACAGTCATGACGCTGAATAATTAGGATGCTCTAAACGCTTAAGGTAAGTGAGGAGCAATGAGCTAGTTGTGTGTTTCATGTTTTTTTTAAGACTGTGGGCGAGGTCCCTTTCAGCCAAACTGGGACATTATGGGCGTGTCCTATGTCGGTTTGTCTATGGGGTCAAGCTGCTGTAAAGAGAGAAGCTCCAATCTGCTTGTGTTGGTATTGAGACAGCACACACACACTCACACACACACACACACACACACACACTCACAAACCATATGTGTACCCCCCCGCCCTCACACTTGCACACATTAAACCATATGCGGACCCACCAGGTTCTCAGGGCTGTGCAGCTCGTGCGTGGTGGAGGCGCAGCGCGTGATCAGAGACTTGAACATGCAGCCCACCACCACCGCCTCCATGTTCTGGGCCACCGACTTGTTATCCCCCGTCGCAAAGTTATTCCCAAAGCCCGCCTTGTCTGCGTGACGGACAGGGAGGGAGCACCGATCAGGAGAGAGAACAGCACGTGATCGACCAGCTTGAAAGTATCAAATTAAACGGGGTACAACAGGGTAAGGGATAGGCGGGTGGGCGAGTGGGCGGGGGGGACGGGGGGTTCAAAAAGCAAATGGGGGAGAGCAAACTGAAAAGGATTAAAGTCAGGAAATAAATACATGCAAGTGACACAGGCCTGCTTTAACACAATTGTAGTTCATAGCGAATGTTGAAGTACCAATTTCGTCTAAATTTGCAGGCTATATCGGTCACGTTTTGGAGGAATAGTGAGGGATTGCAGAGATGGAAGCAGTGCCTAGGAAAGGGTCGGATAAGCCTTGGGTAAGTGTATTTGTTGGACTTGCTATATAAGCTGGTAGACATTAAGGGTTATTGTTATTATTAAGTGTATCTACCGATGTTTCTTTTTTTCGCCCTCCGGGACCTCTCACCTGCACTGCCGTAGTCTGCAAGAGAAAAGAGGCGGGGCACAGAGTTGATTGACAGTCAGGCAGGCCAAGCACAGACATGTACGCAGCGTGTCGGAAAGGGCGCGGCACCCCACCTCAACCAGGAGGTGAATTTTGGGAGAGAGAGGAAAAAATAACAAAGCGAGGGATGAGGGTGTGAGGGTGTACGTGGCATTTCAGATTTTTTAAATACATGTATTCGACAAGTTCAAATTTCACAGACAAATATTGCTCCTAAATGGCATTTTTGTTACTTAAAGCTGCACATTGTAACTGTTCTAGGGGGTCTGCTATTTGTCTCCATGGAGATGTTGTTGGTTTGCGTGGAAAACTACACAGTATGGTATTATACACATCTATTTTGCATTTATTTAAAGTCCTATATTACACAAAATGGACTCATGAGCTTTAAGTCATGTTATAATGCTGTTACCTCCTTAAAAACAGACCTGGAGTTGTGTTTTGTTTCATCCACACATGTTTGAGTAACACTTTATTATTAGTCTCTCTACATCTCCAAAGCTCAAAATGCTCTGTTCCACCTTGTGATGTCATGAAGCTGTAGTTTTCAAGTTAACATCTACATATGTTTTGTTCACTAAACATTGGAAATTATCCAAATGATTCAAGTTAAGGTGTATGGAGTTTAAAAAGACAGTGGAGCACTTCCTGCATTACCACATGACATCACAAGGTGGAACAGAGTGTTTTCAGTTTGAGAGAAGAACTCAGCCCAAATATGCAGAGTTTGTGTGTTAAACGTGTGTGAATGAAAGAAAACACAACTCCAGGTCTGTTTGTGATGAGAAAACATTATAACACAGAAAACAGTGTAATATGGGCCCTTTAATTACAGGTCTATAATATATAATACCTGAAACACATGCATCCTTACTGTGTGTCGGAGGTCACCTCTGCACAGATCTGACTTGTAACTTGGCCAGGAGGTGCCAAGTGTGTCCAAGGAGACAGATAAGTTTAATGCCTTGTGGTGGAACCTACCAGACAACGTCTGGAGACAAACAGGTGGCCAACACTCCACAAGAAAATGTGCATAGTAGACTTTATTAAAGCCCCCATATTACAATGTTTTATGATCTATGTTATAATGTTGTTTCCTCATCACAAACAGACTTGGAGTTGTGTTTTGTTTCATTCACACATTTAACACACAGACCCTGCATATTTCAGCTGAGCTCTTCCTTCAAACGCAAAACACTCTGTTCCACTTTGTGATGTCATGTGGTAATACAGGAAGTGCTCCACTGTTTTAAATTCCATGCACCTTCATTAGAATCATTTGGATAATTTGCATCCTGGATTTGCCAACCTTTTCAATCACAAGGTGGACCAGAACATTTTGAGCTCTGGAGATGCAGACTAATAATAAAGTGTTAAACATGTGTGAATGAAAGAAAACACAACTCCAGGTCTGTTTTTGAGGAGGTAACAAAATTATAACATGACTTAAAGCTCACAAAAATTCATTTTGTGTAAGATAGAACCTTTAATATAAATATGTATATTTGTCAGTAACTAAGTAAAGTCGCTTTTGGAACTAAATTTTAAAATATTTTTGCAAATAGAAATCTGTGACACTTACATGTGCCAGTATTACGTTTTTAAAAATATATAATTCCAAGGACCAAACAAGAGAAACAATCATGTAAATAGATGTTTTTAATCAAGAACTCTAACACTATTTGTGTAATATTTCATCTGTGACTGAACTTCCCGAAGCTTTTATTCTGTAAACAGCAGAATTTGACTGAAAATGTCAGTTCCACCCTCTGTGATCTCATCCCTCACATCCACACACAGGTTAAAAACATCCAGTTTGACAAGGTGCTCTGTGCGCTTTCTGAAAACACACTCATCACTTCAGTAACTTGCCAATTGATTGACATCATCTATACTTTACACAGGCAAAACTGAATTGTCATGTACAATGTGTCTCACTGCTCAGCGGTAGAAGCCAGCAGGGCAAATGAGCATGGCAAAAGCTCCCGATTGGCAAGTACAGAATGGATGAGCGAATCAGGAGGGCGGGGTTCAGCTGGAGCAAGGATGGACGAAAAGAAAGAAGGAAGGATGAAAGCAGGAGGACAAGGAGAGGGGGACAGAGGACACAAGTGGACAAACGAGAGGACAGTGGACATATATATAACAGAGATAGATAGATAGGCGCTGGGATGCCAAGTGTAAAGTGTGAGACAGCTGTATTGCAATTCAGCTTTGTCAACCACACGGTGACCTCATCGTTGGTCAGATATTAGTAGAAATATAATAGTACTTGTACTACTCATATAAGGGTCATAGTGTGGTGCAGGTACAAGTCAATAAAACACACTTTATTTTACAGTATCTGTTACGATGTAACAACTTGCAACAACATGTAATAGGATGTTAGTGAGGGTTAAGGTTGGGGTCACAGGGTCACAGGGTCAGATTACATGTTATTACACGGCTGTACATTGTACTTAATGGAGGAGGTGCATTAAGCCTATTGTAAAATAAAGTGTTACCAAATAGCTTAAGTAGGTGTTTCTCTAGGAAGACAATAGTGTGGTTCTCAAACAAAGGAGCACCTACCTCGTACCTCTGGTGGTACCAGAGGAGCCCTGGTTTAGACTTAGTTAGAATTTGGTTTAAACCTGTTCAGAAAGGGGTTAGTTTGTGTTTAGTCCTGGTTCAGACCCTGTTTAAAACGAGTTTAGTCCTGGTTTAGACATGGTTTAGACATGGTTAAGACATGGTTTAGACATGGTTTAGACATGGTTTAGACATGGTTTAGATGTTGTATAGTTTGTCTTGCTGACTCCATAAGTAGCTCATGTGAATACATAGAGTTACACACCTGTAGAACAGCTGGTTTAGCTGTGACTCTGCTCAGCCTGAGTCCTGGTTTTACCCTGCAGAAGCCTGACTGATGTGTGTGTCCCTCTGAGTGGAGTTCTACACATTATCAATCTGAGACTGCTCTCACTGGAAACAATCAGGAAAAGTTCAAACAAATACTGCTGATTGGTTGAAGCATCATAACAGCGGAGCAAGCACAAAAATTTAACTTTTGTTCCATTTGGGTGAAAAGCACCTCTGATATGTTCTTTGAAACAAATTAGCCTCATTTCCCCCAAAAAACAGTCAGAAGCAGCATTTGTGTGTCAGCGTCGCCATGTTTTTGTTTTGGTTGGGTGCATCACAATATTTTTTGAGGTGTTAGTTGTTTTAAAAGTTTGAGAACCACTGAATATTTTTTTCAATTATTCCTGTATAAATAGTGTGCAGATTAGAAGATTACCATTGCCGTTGCCTTGCAGAACCACACACTTACTGTCAGTGATGGGCTCCATACAGAAGCCCAGCAGAGCGTGTAAGAAGTCCACGATGTTGTTGAGAGAGTCCTTGTTGACGTATTCTCGCATTGTCTGGCGGAACTGCTGTTTGTCCAGTTTGTAGAGGCTGGTCAGGCAGTTCTGCGCCTATTGAATAAAGAAAATAGGCGGGGCTTAAGTTATACATGGCATAATTCTCCTCTTCTCACCTTTAATTTTCCCCTTTAGTCGTACAAACCCTGCCCCTCCTCCCCCAAACTTCATCCCTCGTCCTCCTCACTCTCCCCTTTAGTCCTCCAGACCCTCCTGCTCCTCACTTTCCTCTTTAGTCCTCCAATAATAATAAATAATAATGCCTTACACTTGTAATGCGCTTTATCAAAGCCTCTCAAAGCGCTACACTGAAGTCATTATTCATTCACTCCACACTTGGTGATGGTAAGCTACTATTGTAGCCACAGCTGCCCTGGGGTAGACTGACGGAAGCGAGGCTGCCAGTTTGCGCCATCGGCCCCTCTGACCACCACCGATCATTCACGCACACACACACACACACCACTTTCATACTAGGCAATGTGGGTGAAGTGCCTTGCCTAAGGACAGAACTTGGTCCGAGCTGGACTCGATCCTCCGACCTTCCGGTTGGGGGACCAACACTCTAACCACTGAGCCACTGTCGCCCCCTCCAGACCTTCCTCCCCCTCACTCTCCTCTTTAGTCCTCCAGACCCTCCTGCTCCTCACTCTCCCCTTAAGTCCTCCAGACCCCGCCCCTTACTCTCCCCTTTAGTCCTCCAGACCCCTCACTCTCCCCTTTATTCCTCCAGACCCTCCTGCTCCACAGTCTCCTCTTTAGTCCTCCAGACCTTCCTCCCCCTCACTCTCCTCTTTAGTCCTCCAGACCTTCCTCCCCCTCACTCTCCTCTTTAGTCCTCCAGACCCCGCCTCTCACTCTCCCCTTTAGTCCTCCAGAATTTCCTCCCCTTCCTAGTCTTCTTTAGTCCTCCAGACCCTGCCCCTTCACCTCCATCACTTGCCCTTTTGGCCTCCAAATCCCCATACTCTCCCGCTTAGTCCTCCAAACCCCTCTTCCCTTTTCACTCTCTCACTCACTCTCAGTATTGTATAGTTATTAAAAACAGGCTGTGAAGAGGCTCTGAATTCCTGCATTTTGTGAAAGCAGCGTAACCAGCCCTACATTTGAAAATAGCATCATCGATTAGCAGTAAAAGTCATTTATAGCTGCTCAGTGTTACTGAAGCTACAGACCCCTCCCTGGAGCTTTGTGAGTAGTATTCAATTTACCTACATGAAATATTAAATACACCAGATAAATAAGAGTACAAATATGGATTTTGTTTTAGAGTTCATTCTATTTTGAGGTGGCGGAACATGTGCGTACAGACTGGGTAAATCATGTATATGTAGTTATCAGATAATTAGGTGTTGCCAGAGCCTTAACCTGCAGATACAGGACACGTACATGTTTTTGTCATTCTCAGTATACGGACAGGCCTCATGTGAAAGATCAGAACCTCCAAAATTCACTCACTGAGCTGCAGAGGCTGTACTAGCACTGATTTATGATTCACTATGATTCACTGGCTACAGACTATTCAGATCAGATTTTAGGTTTTTAGGTTTAAAACAGCTGGATTTAGCCACTGATGGGAGTCTCATTCTGCTTCCTGATTGGAGCAAAACACCAAATTAACAACTTGTCCATCATGTCCAATGTTTTGTAATTAACAATAACTCAGCATAAACATTTTTATCAGTAAAAGCTATATCTGATTTGAGCATGTTTGCCTCGTATCTGGGAAGACATGATCATGCTCATGCTTATAAAATTAAATGCTACATACCCCTCCTTAAAGTCGTGTTTTGTGTGTCTGTACCTGCATGCGGAGGCGGTCCCCGGACAGCCCGCGGTGGCCCTCCCCACAGCCGTACGCACAGCCCAGGGACTTGACGATCTTGATGAGCATGGTGAGGGCCAAGCGGTGTGTGCTCAGGCCGGCTGCCTCATCCTGGTCACAAAGACAACACTCATTACAATTCACACCAACCACGGATCAGTTTCTAGTGTAGTCATAAAAAGACTAACCCAGACTACTGCTTAGGCTGGATTATACAAAGATACATAGTCTGAGACCTAGTGCCAGATAAACACTGATGATGGACCATCACATCTGTGTGGGACAGTCACAGTTCAAACCGGAATCATGCTCATCTAACAACGCCTCTTATTGGATATATCAGTTGATTCCTTGTGGTTCTCATCCAACAAAATTCCTTTTTTCTTGTAAAGACACACCAGCCTATTATTGCTCACACATAGCTTCTATTACATCAGGGGTGTCCAAATTACGGCCCGGGGGCCAAATGTGGCAAATTAAACTATTCCTACCACGATAACCTCAAACCTCACATTGCAGTGTGATACAGACCTACAATGAAGGTGTTTAAAACCTTATTAATCCACAGCGGCTCTGTCAAAGCTGTGTATAAAGCCCCGCACTGCATTGATCACAGGTCTGTGGCCCTCTGCTTCAAATATGTTTTGAGCTGTGGCCCTCGATAAAACAAGTTTGGGAAACTCTGTATTACATTACAATGTATGATTTAAAAAAGCATTTTCCTAAATAAAAACATTTTCCTAAATTTCTCAGTGCAGACCATGAAAAAAGTATCAATAGAAGTTTATTTAAAACATGATAATAAGGCATAGATGTGATCTGTAAAGACGCACATAAATAAGTACATAGTGAATAGTACCTTCTTATCGTTGTCTTTGTTGTTCTTGATGTCGTCCTTGCTCCCCTGTCCGCTGCCTCCCCGCTCCCCCCTCCTCCCCCCCCTCCTCCATCGCCTCCCCCTCCCCCTGGGCACCCCCCTCCTCCGCTGCTGCCCTGGGAGGTGCCGCTCAGGCTCTGGGCCACGGAGTCCTTGGGCCGGGCCTCCTGGTTCTCCTTGTCCTGCTTGGAGAGCCTCTTCCCCAGGTCGGGCACCAGGCCCAGCTGCAGCAGGCAGTCGATGATGTTCAGGGCCACGTCACAGATCCGAGAGCTGATGTCGTGGCTCAGGACGGCGTAAAGTGCTCGCAAGACCGCCTGGGACAAAAATACAGTATATATTCATAAGCGAAATGTATCATTATGAACCTAACCATCAACGACAGTAAGAAGCTCCATTATACCAATGTACAAGTACTAGTGTCACCAAAGAAAATATCTGGATTTTCCGAGTACCACCAGATCCAAATCAAGTCTGATACTTGATTCATTGCAGCTGATATCATCAACGTTCACTGAGGGTGTGATGCTAACTGTAGGCTCAGCTCTGTCTGAGTCTTTGTTAGACTTAAATCTGAGTTTTATTTTAACACAATTTGCAACTGACTCAAACTACAGCAGGTGAGATGATTTGTGGTGTAAAACAAATAATATTACAGTTAGTCACTCTCACCTTTTTGTTGAAAATCTAACACCTAAACAGGACCATGAATGCTTGTATTGATCACAGACTATTGATCGTAACACTCTTTTGGTAGTATTTTCTAAGTTGTGCATTGTGTAGACATACATGCAGTGTGATGCCACTGCAAAGAACCAATATTGTTTTAGTTATTCTCCATTGAAATTAATGAAAAAGCATTTATAAACTTATCTTGGTGAATAAATAGGATGCTCTGAATGCATAAGGTAAGTGAGGAATAACTTTGGACCACTGCAATTAAAAGATTTCACAGTAAAAATCAAGCAAACCGGCTTTAAAATGTATTAAGTTGCATTATATAATATAGTGTTAAAATGTGACATACAATTAAACAGCTTTGTTTGCATTTATTTATCACTGAATACAAATTTTAAAACCTCACATGCACTCATCACTGTGTTTTCTTGTTTTTCACTAATACTATGGTTTGAGCCTGTATTTTGTGATCAAATACCACAATGTATTCCTTCAATTTTAGGGAAGTAACTGCCGAATACCAAATGAAAGAGTACTGGTACCAGAATTGTTATCTCAAATTTCTGGTGTTGTATTTAGTTACGCAACCTATATAGAACCACGTGTTCTCCCGTCTATACTCACAGTGAGGTCCAGCATGCCGTTCTTCAGCACAAAGTGGCTGGTGCCCTCCATGCTGTCGCCCTCCTCCAGGCAGGAGTAGTTGATGCAGGAGTCGGTGAAGCTGCGGGGCAGGTTGGCACAGGCCAGGGGCTCGCTGGGCATCTCGGGCACGGCGGGCGTACACAACTTCTTCATGTGCTCCGTGAAGAAGTCTGCGTAGCCCACGTTAAAGGACGCCACCGTGGTGTTGAACGCCGCCATGGTGATGGTGGAGATCTGAGAGCGCACTGGAAGAGAAGAGAGTCATCAAGTGTGCATATTTATCTTTTTATCATGTTGTGTAGTTAAAGGACGCACAGTTAAATATCCTGAGCTTTTAGAGACTTTAACCATGTTATAACATCGTTCCTTCATCAAAAACACACCTGGAGTTGTAATTTGCTTCATTCACACTGGTTTCATTAATCCTGTTTCAATCCTGGGTCAATTCTACCTGGATTATGACGTCACAGGTAGAAATCCAGAGCTCTTCTGCTCCGTATTCATAGTTCGCCAGAGTAATTCTGAGTAAATTTTTTTTTTTTTTATAACTGTGTCCTTAACAGTCGTCATGTTGCAGTCCATGGCCAGCTTTTTGTACCGTGGTTCATTCACACTGTTGCCAGTAGATGCTCAAAAGCATGTTTAAAGGCCAACAACAATACAAGTACTGCATATGTGTGTCCTTCGTCTCCACATTGGTTAATTCTTTGTAAATCGCACATGTATGGTCCAATCATTTTGAATTGATGTCTGTATTTACTCCTTGACTCCTTCATGTACAGTCTGGAGTTGTGTGATAGTTGACAGTACCTGCAGGGTTGCCCTCTCGGACCGTATTGTCCCCGTGGCTGTTGGGCTGGTCGGGGGTCTCTCGGAGGAGGGAGTGATGGGAGTGGGAGTGTTTGGCACTGAGGCTGTCTGCGTCTGCTGCAGTGTCTGTGCTCCCGCGACGAGTGAATTTACCTACACAGATACACATATGTGAGATACACAGTGTGTATCACTCTGGTAATAATGGCACGACTGACAAACATGAGCAAAGATGAACACATGTATGCTGTTTTTTTTTTGCTAATCTTGCAGGTGTTCTTATTAAATGTTTAGCATGCAGTGCACATTAATACACTGTCATCACAACATACTAAAATACAAAAAATAAACAGTACAAAAAGTGTAGGCTCATACATATATGTCTGTTTTATTCTTCATGAAGCAGTGAACTCACCCATGATGGTGGCCTGCCAGCCTCCACGCTCCAGTGTCCTGCGGTCGTCCCCCAGCCCAGAGAAGCTCCCGAAGGAGAAGGTGCTGCGGGTGGGGGACACGTCCAGGTGGTCCTCGTGCATGAGGAAGGGCACGCCCATCCTCCTCTGCCTCTTCTTCCCCGTGTGGTGAAAGGGGATGGAGCCTTTACGCTCACGGTCCTCCCTGCGGTTCTTAAACTGCAGAACACAACAAAAAAAAATTCTACTTCTAATTCTACTTTTTTAAAGGTGAAAAGTCTTCAAAATGGCCCCTATAAACAAGAAACTGAAACTGATCAAATGGCCCCGCCCTCCATCTAAAACTATGACATCATGGAATTTAAACCCTCCTCAGTGCCAGAAAATAAAACAGCTTGTTGTTTTGAGTGTTTTTACCTTTTTGAATATGTTCATGCCCAGGTCGGAGGACAGGTCGGGCACAGCCTGCCGCCGCAGGTTGGTCAGAGACACTTTGGCGAAGGTCTCTGAGCTCAGAGACTTACCCTCCTCATTACACTTCAGACTCATGTCCTGCAACAGCACAACTCATCATCAGGTATGTGGAGCAGAATATGCCAGAAATTTGGGGGAAAAACCTAATATGGGACCCCCTCTAATATAAATGAAATAGGAGGAGGGTCAAATTCTGGGCGCTTAAGACCCTATGGCCCGGGACAATGGAAACCTTTCGACTCCCCTGATTGTATTTAAAGCCACAATACTTAATTATTGCAGTTAAACCTGCGTCCTTACTGTGTGCGGACTTACATCCCCACAAATCTGACTCTTAGTTGGCCTGGACCTCCTCCTGCTCGTCTCCATAAAAATGTTGTTTCTTTAGCTCTAATATTACACAGTATGACATCAAATTCAGCTGCCTCCATGGAGAATGTTCTGAAGTATGGTTTTAACTTTCTATATCCATGGAATCCTGCAAATGATGCTTCACCTCCCAAAAGTTGCGTACTGTAGCTTTAACTAATTGTCATGTAACTGATAGTGACTGAGGCTCAGTCACTCATGGACAGTATTCCTAAAGGTATTTTTTCAGCAATTTGCAATATTGTAGCTTCTAGCTCAGCCTACAGCTCCACAGTAGATGTATGTATAGGTACATCTTTAAAACTGTTACCTAGCAAACACAACGAGAGCCAAAACTTGTCTAAATTACACAATATGCGTGTTTATTGGCCCTGTATTTTGGATGGAGATTTCTGTGTTTTTTTCTTTGTACTAACAGAATTTTTTTTTATTATATTTTTTGCAACATGATTTAAGATGGTCTATATTTCTCCCCCGTACCTGAGTCTTGTGCGTGTTGACCAGCGAGGGCGTGGCTGCGACCATGGAGCTGCTGCGTGGGCGGGGCAGGGGCGTGACCAGGGGCTCGGGGGGGCGCTCGGGTCTCTCCTCCAGGATGTGCCGGAGCCTCTGTAGGTAATACATGAGCGCCCAGTGCACCCCCTCCTCGGTCCAGTGCGGCTGGAGCAGGCAGCGGAGCACGGCCACGTCGAAGTAGGTGGCATAGCGCGCCCGCTGGGACAGGGACACGGGCAGGCCACCGGGGGCAGACGTCCTGGGGGAGGGACAGAGAGAGATACATTATTAGTTGCTGCTCAAAACGATTCTATTGAGTTGTGCATATGAAATTATTTTATCTAGTGACGGCACTTATGGCTCAAATCTTCAGGATCTGTTCCTTAGTATCGAATTTCTTCATTCTTTATTCTGTTTTTATTCTTTATTTGTCAGGGACATGTATAAATTCATTAATCTTACAAAAGAAGAGATGATTTGTACCAGATTGAGCTACTGCTACTTGCCATCTGCGGTCCCTGAGCAGGTGAACACACATTAAAATACACATTTCAGTTCATCATTGGCATTAGCAGGAAAATACAATAAATGTCCAATACATGATGTTTCCTACAGTCCAAACCAATTTAAAGAATCAATCATGTGCAGATTTTTACAGTGATACAGAACAATACAAATTAACTAGACTGATGTGGACACATTTGATTATCTAAAATGTACTTTTTCACATCCATCCATCCATCCATTTTCTTCCTCTTATCCGGAGCCGGGTCGCGGGGGCAGCAGTCTAAGCAGGGACTCCCAGACTTTCTTCACCCCAGATCCTACAGATCTTTCAGCTCCTCCGGTGGGACCCCAAGGTGTTCCCAGGCCAGCCGAGAGACATAGTCCCTCCAGCGTGTCCTGGGTCTTCCCTGGGGCCTCCTCCCAGTGGGACATGCCCAGAACACCTCCCTAGGGAGGCGTCCAGGAGGCATCCTGAGCAGATGCTCGAGCCACCTCAACTGGTTCCTCTCGACGTGAAGGAGCAGCAGCTCTACTCCAAGCTCCTCCCTGTGACTGAGCTTTTTCACATTTCTAGTCAAATTATTCAGTTTCAGACTGTCTGGAGCTGATTCCACCGTCTGATGGTTTGGAAAGAAAAGGCAACTTGAGCAAACGCCGAGGATCTTTTTGAAACTATGTAATTTCAGTTCACAGAGACAGAGTGGATCGGATAGTTTGTTTAATACATTTTTTCAAAGTAGGTGGAGCTGCATTATAAATAAATTGAATACATTTCTTAGATTTGAATACAAAATTAAACTGTTGTAACTGAACATTTTAGAAATGTTAACTGAGTTTTAGGGGAGAGGCTCCATTGCCTCTCCCCTGTGCTCGCCCCTCACAGAGTTCCTCGACTGAGACTCTGGACATCAACATCTCTCTCAAAAACGACTTCGCGACGCTGCCAAATCCTACATGTATCATCGATTAACAAAATAAACTTGAAGAATGAGTTAAGTACATCACAGTGGGCATGTACGGTGGCTTTGAAAATGAGGACTGATCAACAAAATGACATGGTTAAAAGCTCTGAAAAGCCGATTTTAAGGAGAAGGTCCGCGGCAAGGGTTAGGTTTTTCAGTCTAATGGTTTACTGAATAAGTTTACATTATCGTTTGTTTTGGATGTCCTACTTTGTGCACACGGAATTCAAACATTCCAAACCATTTTCCAAAATCAGGTCAGTTTTATTGCGGACTTATTATTATCGCACGTGCTTCAGGCTTCAAATTCTCTCTGTTTCCGTGTCCATGTGTCTCTCTTATCTAATGAAAATGGAGAAAATGGAGACGCAAGAAACAAAAAAGAACAGCTCGACCTCCAAATGTTTCCCCATTTTATTTTCTTTGATATTTGTTTCAATATATATTTTTTGGTAATTTTGCCCTGGCCAGATTTATGTCATATTTTTCTTGGTTTCTTTTGTTACAGGGGTTGAGCTGACATCCCCTCGCCTCCTCCTCTGTTGCAGTATAGTTTTCCATAGTGCACATGTTACCACCGCCTGCTCCACCACCTCCACCCTGACCTTCATCTAACCCATCGACAGTGCACTCACGTAGGCTTGCTTTTCCCTATCTGGCTACTTCTTCTCCGCTCCTGGTGCTGGAGGGGGGATGTGCCCTTATTTACTACCTCCTGTGATCCATTAGTAATGAAGCAACACGCTGCTAGGTGTCTGTGATGGTCGGGGCTTTGGCGCTGCAAGATGTATCGCAATCCGATCCAAATGTGAATGGACGCAATTAGCAAAACGCAAACAGATTTGGGTTTTGAAAAGACACAAGAGTGAATTACAATGATCAATTACAATTACGTAGACTCAGGGTAATGCATTTCCAAGTGCGATACATAAGTTAATAGTAAATATACATGATAAACGATGATATTGAAGCCAAACTATAAAGCAGAATTATTCACAAAAATGTATTCTAAATGTACAAAAGTGTCAAATATCATTGAGCTCTAAAAAACAATAGCACAATGCAACACTTAAGTAATTAGTTTGTGCAAATTTAGTTCATAATTCAAACCTCAACTGCTCAAATCTTATCATATTGCACAAAAAATAACCCACTTGTTCAAAGAAAAGGTACCAATGATAAATACTGACCCTCAAAATGATTGTTGCATTTATAACAGGATGTGCCTAAATTCTTTTCACCGAGGGACATCTTGAAAAATATTCGACACGGAGGGCCAGTGGTCAAGACAGTAAATTATTCAGATGGTGCATTTGAATTCATACTTTAAATAAGGCTTGAAATATTAATATTAGGTCTGTAGGAAACTGCAATGTGATGTTATTTAGGTTATATTGGTAGGATTACTCAAATTTGCCGTAAAAAGTCATGATAATCTTACATACAGTTCCTTTAAATGGGACTTTTGAGACCTCTGTTTATAAGCAAAGGCTAAAATTTTCACAAAAAAAAACTACCTCATACTGTCTAAACCCTCTGAAATACATGGGTTTCAGTTCTCCTCCTCTGTATTACTGGTGCTGTCTGTGTCACTGCGCTCTCTGCTGCTGCTGCTGTTGTATCCGGTCACCATGGGGACGCAATGACGACAACCGCCCAAGCCCCGCCCCCGACAGCAACTCCATGCGGTAGGAGCCATGCAGCAGCAGCAGCAGCAGCAGCCGGCCCGTCACCATGGCAACAGCTCCCAGCATCACGAGGAGCGGGCGGAGCGGAGTATGAGGGGAAGTGATGATGGAAATGATTTTGACAGGGTTTGGATTCACATTTGGAGATACTTCCAAGAGTTATCTATAGTCACAAAGCAAAATAAATCAAATGCTGGATTATGAATGGTCAATATTAAACGTCCCTGTGTGTCAGATGCCCTCCCTCTGTCTCGATTTCTTTTGGTCTTTTGTCAGTTGTGCCTATAAATGGATTTGTTAAACATGGGTGTGTAATATTTGTTCTTATCAAATACTCATTTCCTGGTAGAATAATGGTGTTACGTCAGCACCGTTTGTCTTTTGATCTACCCCCATTGGCCCTTTTGCTAATCATTTAACTACAACGCTGGAAAATGGATTTGATATAACAGCAGAAACTGAGATTTTCGATTAGACTTTTGATTTTCTCCACTAAAATGTCCTGCAAACTACAGAAACTGGTAAAAACTGAAACAGATATTCAGTGATCATATTTAACCCATTGGCCATTTGGAAAATCTTGTACGAATGAGATAAAACAAACTATCGCATTAAATGGATTTCCGCTCAAACAAATCGATTAATTGGTTTAATCGTTTTTTGGTCCGCCTGAACAGAAATAGATCACAATCAGCCTGTTGAATCAATAAACCTTAATCCTAAAAAGGCTTGACACCCATTTCACAACGATATTTTTAAGAATGTCATTTTCAACACAAAATAATAGTACTTTCTTTATGTTACCGTGTGATCATCTACTAGTTCTGATAAAGCTCAAAATCACTCTTAAATGGTCCAATTTTGCTCTGTTAATATACTGTTTTCATATCGATATCTGCTCAAATGAGTATCTTGTTTTGATGCTAGTTTTAGTATTGATTAGTATCTGATTTTTGATACTGATAAGAGCAGACTAGCAGAAAGGTCAGATCTGTACAGGGCAATGAGACAGACGACGATATATTTCGGGCCGATATTTGGACTTTTTAGCGTATGGGCTGTCGGGCTTAAATCTCCAGCGTCGGCTGATATTGTGTTTTGGTCGATCTGCTGCCTAAAAACACGCACACAGCTTTATACAGGGTGGCCCAAAAGTCACTGACACTTAAATCTTCAGTAGCTCCTATAATTCTTAAGTTATACTCACCAAAATTTTAGCAGTAGATAAAACTGAACCCTTCTGAGATTTTTGGCAATATATACGGTTATACATTGTTCACTTACACCTGAACTTATCACTACTTAAACTAGGGGGGAAGTAAAAATGACATAATTTTTTTAAAAATTATGTTTTTAAAGTGTCCACCATTTGGGTTTCACACTGAACAATGGCCTGATCCAACACACTTTACATAACATTTAAAGCATTTCTGGGTTATGGCTCTTATTTGATCCTCGATTATTACGTTTTAAGTCGTTTATTGTCTGAGGTTTATTCACAACACACTTTTCTTTAAGATAGACCCCACAGGAAGAAATCAGGACTAGTCAGTGTTCTGTGGAGATCACATACTGCCCCCTGTCTTTGAAAAACACTTATTATTCCTTTAATGGCATTTACACTTGGGGCATCTCTGGTATTAAAAATGTCGACGGTAACACCGCTGGGTTTCTGAATTTGACCCATGTGACTCAAAGTACCACTGTACAATGAGGGTTCGTTCCTCGGTGCGGTATTTGCTCATATTAATGTCGGAAGGGTCGTTCTAAAGGCAATGAAAAAATATAAAGAAAAATATTTAGAAACAAAAGATTGTTTTTGAAACTGTCAGGACTTTTGGGCC